>JAWNOD010000554.1:0-27734 GCA_035046225.1 Drosophila pegasa | reverse complement strand
CAATTCAATAATTTTCTTAACATTTTGGGTTGTCTGTCAGGATCTTATTTTTTCAAGCACATAATTTTAATGAAATTTTGTGATTCCGTTATAGCATTCAACTACCAACTATTCGAGTGTCGATCTCGTAAAAAGTCAGGACCTATGTATACAAAACACTTATTATTTAACATAATTTTTCCCAAAGCAATTCAATTATTTTCTTATCAGCTTGGAGTTGTCTGTCACATCTTATTTTTCCAAGCACATCATTTTAATGAAATTGTGATTCCGTTATAGCATTCAACTATGAACTATTTGATTGTTGTTCTCGAAAAAAGTCAGCACATATACAAAACAAATTTTAAATAACTAACTTTTCCTAAGCAATTCAATTATTTTCTTAACAGCTAAGTTGTCTGTCAGGATCTTATTTTTTCAATCACATAACTTTAATGAATTTATTGTGAATCCGTTATAGCATTCAACTACCAACTATTTGAGTGTTGTTCTCTAAAAATCAGGACATATGTATACTAAACACTTTTTATTTAAACAATTTTTCCTAAGCAATTCAATTATTTTCTTAATAGCTTGGGTTGTCTGTTAGGATCTTATTTTTTTCAAGCACATCATTTAATGAATTTATTGTGATTTCGATATAGCATTCAACTACCAACTATTGGATTGTTGTTCTCGAACAAAGTCAGGACATATGACAAAACAAACTTTAATAACCATCTTTCCCTATAATATCCATAATTTTCTTAACAAGCTTGGGTTGTCCGTCAGGATCTTATTTTTTCAATCCCATTATTTTAATGAAATTTTGTGATTCCGTTATAGCATTCAACTACCAACTATTCGAGTGTCGTTCTCTGTAAAAAATCAGGACACATGTATACAAAACACTTTTTATTTACCTAATTTTTCCCTAAGCAATTCAATTATTTTCTTAAAAGCTTAAACCGGGCAATAAAATTATTTTTTCTAACAGCTTAAAGCAGGATTGTCTGTCACGATCTTATTTTTTCAAGCACATATTTTTAATGAAATTATTGTGATTCCGTTATAGCATTCAACTACCAACTATTCGAGTGTTGTTCTGAAAAATCAGGACACATGTATACAACACTTTTTAATTACCTAATTTTTCCCTAAGCAATTCAATTATTTTCTCAACAGCTTGGGTTGTCCGTCAGGATCTTATTTTTTCAAGCACATAATTTTAATGAATTTATTGTGATTCCGTTATAGCATTCAACTACCAACTATTCAGCGTCGTTCTCGAACAAAGTCAGGACATATGTATACAAAACACTTTAATTACCTCATTTTTCCCTAAGCAATTCAATTATTTTTTTAACAGCTTAAATCGGGCAATAAAATTATTTTCTTATCAGCTTAAATTGGAGTTGTCTGTCAGGATCTTATTTTTTCAAGCACATCATTTTAATGAAATTATTGTGATTCCGTATTAGCATTCAACTACCAACTATTCTCGAACAAAGTCAGGACATATGTATACAAAACACTTTTTAGTTACCTAACTTTCCCTAAGCAATTCATTTATTTTCTTAACAGCTTAAAGCAGGGTTTTCTGTCAGGATCTCATTTTTTCCAAAGTCAGGACATATGTATACAAAACACTTTTTAATTACCTAATTTTTCCCTAAGCAATTCAATTATTTTCTTAACAGCTTGGGTTGTCCGTCAGGATCTTATTTTTTCAAGCACATAATTTTAATGAAATTATTGTGATTGCGTTATAGCATTCAACTACCAACTATTTCGAGCTGTCATCTCTCTCCAACAAAGTCAAGCGCATAACTAATTTTTCCTAAGCAATTCAATTATTTTCTTTACAGCTTGGTTGTCCGACAAGATCTTAGTTTTTTAAGCACATAATTTTAATGAAATTATTGTGATTACGTTATATCATTCAACTACCAACTATTTATTCTCGAATAAAGTTAATACATATGTATACAAAACAAATTTTATTAACTAATTTTTTCCTAAGCAATTCAATTATTTTCTTAAAGCTTTGGATTGTCCGTCAGGATCTTATTTTTTCAAGAACATAATTTAAATGAAATTATTGTGATTCTGTTATAGCATTCAACTACCAACTATTCTCGAAAAAGTCAGGACATATGTATACAAAACACTTTTTAATCAACAACTTTCCCTAAGCAATTCAATTATTTTCTTAACAGCTTAAAGCATAGGGTTTTAACAAATATGTCATGTTATAGCATTCAACTACCAACTTTTTCTCGAAAAAGTCAGGACATATGTATACAAACACTTTTTAATTACCTAATTTTTCCCTAAGCAATTCAATTATTTTCTTAACAGCTTGAGTTGTCCGTCAGGATCTTATTTTTTGAAGCACATAATTTTAATGAAATTATTGTGATTCCGTTATAGCATTCAACTACCAACTATTCTCGTTCAACAAAGTCAGGACATATGTATACAAAACAAATTTTATTTAACTAATTTTTTCCTAAGCAATTCAATTATTTTCTTAACAGCTTGGGTTGTCCGTCAGGATCTTATTTTTTCAAGCACATAATTTTAATGAAATTATTGTGATTCAGTTATAGCATTCAACTACCAACTATTCTCGAACAAAGTCAGGACATATGTATATAAAACACTTTTTAATTACTTAACATTCCCTACGCAATTCAATTATTTACTTACAGTTTAAAGCAGGGTTGTCTGTCAGCATCTTATTTTTTCAAGCCCATAGCATTCAACTGCAATCTATTAGAGAGTCGTAATCGATCAAAGTCAGGATATATGTATACAAAACACTTCTTAATTACATAATTTTTCCTAAGCAATTCAATTATTTTCTTAACAGCTTGGTTGTCCGTCAGGATCTTATTTTTCAAGCACATAATTTTAATGAAATTATTGTGATTCCGTTATAGCATTCAACTACCAACAATTCGTGCGTCGTTTTCGAACAAAGTCAGGACATATGTATACAAAACAAATTTTATTAACTAATTTTTTCCTAAGCAATTCAATTGTTTTCTTAACAGCTTGGGTTGTCCGTCAGGATCTTATTTTTTCAAGCACATAATTTTAATGAAACTATTGTGATTCCGTTATAGCATTCAACTACCAACTATTCGAGCGTCGTTCTCCAACAAAGTCAGGACATATGTATACAAAACAAATTTTAATTAACTAATTTTTCCTAAGCAATTCAATTATTTTCTTAACAGCTTGGGTTGTCCGTCAGGATCTCATTTTTTCAAGCACATAATTTTAATGAATTTTTTTGTGATTCCGTTATAGCATTCAACTACCAACTATTCGAGCGTCGTTTTCGAACAAAGTCAGGACATATGTATTCAAAACACTTTTTAATTACCTAATTTTTCCCTAAGCAATTTAATTATTTTCTTAAAAGCTTGGGTTGTCCGTCAGGATCTTATTTTTTCAAGCCCATCATTTTTATGAAATTATTGTGATTCCGTTATAGCATTCAACTACCAACAATTCGTGCGTCGTTTTCGAACAAAGTCAGGACATATGTATACAACACTTTTTAATTACCTGATTTTTCCCTAAGCAATTAAATTATTTTCTTAACAGCTTTTGGTATGTCACGTGTAGATTGTATGCTTTTTCAAGCACAATTTTAATGAATTTATTGTTATTCTGTTATAGCATTCAACTACCAACTATTAGTGTCGTTCTCCAACAAAGTCAGGACATATGTATACAAAACAAATTTTAATTAACTTATTTTTCCTAAGCAAATCAATTATTTTCTTAACAGCTTGGGTTGTCCGTCAGGATCTTATTTTTTCAAGCACTAATTTTAATGAATTTATTGTGATTCCGTTATACGCATTCGACTCCAACTATTCGAGACAATGTTCTCTGAATAGGTTAGGAAATATTGTATAAAGAAAATTTGTTTGATTACCTGAGCTTTTCTTAAGTAATTCAACTCAGTGACTCGTTGAATAGCTTAATTGAATCAAAATTATTTTCATTAAAATCAGCTTCAAAGAGTTGTCTAACAGATATCCTAACTTTTTTAACAATTGACATCACTTTAATGAAATTAGTTGTAATGTCTGTTTAGCTATGTCAAACTATCGACAACGTAAGTTCGTATTGAACATAAGTCATGACAATATTCATTAAAATTACGTCTTGAAAAATAATACCTGAGACTTTCCTCTTAAGAAAATAATTGATTTGCTTAGGGAAAAATTATGTAATTAAGAAGTGTTTTGTATACATATATCCTGACTTTGATCGATTACGACTCTCTAATAGATTGCAGTTGAATGCTATGGGCTTGAAAAAATAAGATGCTGACAGACAACCCTGCTTTAAACTGTAAGTAAATAATTGAATTGCGTAGGGAATGTTAAGTAATTAAAAAGTGTTTTATATACATATGTCCTGACTTTGTTCGAGAATAGTTGGTAGTTGAATGCTATAACTGAATCACAATAATTTCATTAAAATTATGTGCTTGAAAAAATAAGATCCTGACGGACAACCCAAGCTGTTAAGAAAATAATTGAATTGCTTAGGAAAAAATTAGTTAATAAAATTTGTTTTGTATACATATGTCCTGACTTTGTTCGAGAATAGTTGGTAGTTGAATGCTATAACGGAATCACAATAATTTCATTAAAATTATGTGCTCAAAAAATAAGATCCTGACGGACAACTCAAGCTGTTAAGAAAATAATTGAATTGCTTAGGGAAAAATTAGGTAATTAAAAAGTGTTTTGTATACATATGTCCTGACTTTGGAAAAAATGAGATCCTGACAGAAAACCCTGCTTTAAGCTGTTAAGAAAATAATTGAATTGCTTAGGGAAAGTTAGTTAATTAAAAAGTGTTTTGTATACATATGTCCTGACTTTGTTCGAGAATAGTTGGTAGTTGAATGCTATAACGGAATCACAATAATTTCATTTAAATTATGTTCTTGAAAAAATAAGATCCTGACGGACAACCAAAGCTGTTAAGAAAATAATTGAATTGCTTAGGAAAAAATTAGTTAATAAAATTTGTTTTGTATACATATGTCCTGACTTTGTTCGAGAATAGTTGATAGTTGAATGATATAACGTAATCACAATAATTTCATTAAAATTATGTGCTTAAAAAACCTAGATCCTGTCGGACAACCCAAGCTGTAAAGAAAATAATTGAATTGCTTAGGAAAAATTAGTTATGCGCTCACTTTGTTGGAGAACGACGCTCGAATAGTTGGTAGTTGAATGCTATAACGCAATCACAATAATTTCATTAAAATTATGTGCTTGAAAAATAAGATCCTGACAGACAACTCCTCTTTAAGCTGATAAGAAAATTTTAATGCCCGATTTAAGCTGTTAAGAAAATAAGTGAATTGCTTAGGGAAAATTAGGTAATTAAAAAGTGTTTTGTATACATATGTCCTGACTTTGTTCGAGAATAGTTGGTAGTTGAATGCTATAACGGAATCACAATAATTTCATTTAAATTATGTTCTTGAAAAAATAAGATCCTGACGGACAACCAAAGCTGTTAAGAAAATAATTGAATTGCTTAGGAAAAAATTAGTTAATAAAATTTGTTTTGTATACATATGTCCTGACTTTGTTCGAGAATAGTTGGTAGTTGAATGATATAACGTAATCACAATAATTTCATTAAAATTATGTGCTTGAAAAAACTAGATCCTGTCGGACAACCCAAGCTGTTAAGAAAATAATTGAATTGCTTAGGAAAAATTAGTTATGCGCTGACTTTGTTGGAGAACGACGCTCGAATAGTTGGTAGTTGAATGCTATAACGGAATCACAATAAATTCATTAAAATTATGTGCTTGAAAAAATAAGATCCTGACGGACAACCCAAGCTGTTAAGAAAATAATTGAATTGCTTTGGGAAAAATTGGGTAAATAAAAAGTGTTTTGTTTACATGTGTCCTGATTTTTACGAGAACGACGCTCGAATAGTTGGTAGTTGAATGCTATAACGGATTCACAATAATTTCATTAAAGTTATGTGATTGAAAAAATAAGATCCTGACGGACAACCCAAGCTGTTAAGAAAATTATTGAATTGCTTAGGAAAAGTTAGTTATTTAAAATTTGTTTTGTATATGTCCTGACTTTGTTGGAGAACGACGATCGAATAGTTGGTAGTTGAATGCAATAACGGAATCACAATTTCATTAAAATGATGGGCTTGAAAAAATAAGATCCTGACGGACAACCCAAGCTATTAAGAAAATAATTGAATTGCTTAGGGAAAAATTAGTTAATTAAAAAGTGATTTGTATACATATGTCCTGACTTTGTACGAGAACGACGCTCAAATAGTTGGTAGTTGAATGCTTTAACGGAATCACAATAAATTCATTAAAATTAGTGCTTGAAAAAATAAGATCCTGACGGACAACTTAAGCTATTAAGAAAATAATTGAATTGCTTAGGAAAAATTAGTTAATTAAAATTTGTTTTGTATACATATGTGCTGACTTTGTTGGAGAACGACGCTCGAATAGTTGGTAGTTGAATGCTATAACGGAATCACAATAATTTCATTAAAATTATGTGCTTGGAAAAATAAGATCCTGACAGACAACTCCTCTTTAAGCTGATAAGAAAATAATTTTATTGCCCGATTTAAGCTGTTAAGAAATTAATTGAATTGCTTAGGAAAAAATTAGGTCCAGACTTTGTTCGAGAATGACGCTCGAATAGTTGGTAATTGAATGCTATAACGGAATCACAATAATTTCATTAAAATTATGTGCTTGAAAAAATAAGATCCTGACGGACAACCCAAGCTGATAAGAAAATAATTGAATTGTTTAGGGAAAATTAGGTAATTAAAGTGTTTTGTATACATATGTCCTGACTTTGTTCGAGAACGAAGCTCGAATAGTTGGTAGTTGAATGCTATAACGGAATCACAATTTCATTAAAATGATGGGCTTGAAAAAATAAGATCCTGACGGACAACCCAATCTGTTAAGAAAATAATTGAATTGCTTAGGAAAAAATTAGTTAATTAAAATTTGTTTTGTATACATATGTCCTGACTTTGATCGAGAACGACTCTCTAATAGTTGGCAGTTGAATGCTATGAACTTGAAAAAATAAGATCCTGACAGACAACCCTGCTTTAAGCTGTTAAGAAGATAATTGAATTGCTTAGGGAAAAATTAGGTAATTAAAAAGTGTTTTGTATACATATGTCCTGACTTTGAAAAAAATGAGATCCTGACAGACAACCCTGCTTTAAGCAGTTAAGAAAATAATTGAATTGCTTGGGGAAAAATTAGGTAATTAAAAAGTGTTTTGTATAACTATGTCCTGACTTTGTAGATGATTGCTATAACAGAATCACAATAATTTCATTAAAATTATGGGCTTGAAAAAAAAGGATCCCGATGGACAACCCAAGCTATGTATACATATGTCCTGACTTTGAAAAAAATTAGATCCTGACTGTCTGTTTAAGCTGTTAAGAAAATAATTGATTTGCTTAGGGAAAAATTATGTAATTAAGAAGTGTTTTGTATACATATATCCTGACTTTGATCGATTACGACTCTCTAACAGATTGCAGTTGAATGCTATGGGCTTGAAAAAATAAGATCCTGACAGACAACCCTGCTTTAAACTGTTAAGAAAATAATTGAATTGCTTAGGGAAAGTTAGGTAACTAAAACGTGTTTTATATACATATGTCCTGACTTTGTTCGAGAATAGTTGGTAGTTGAATGCTAATACGGAATCACAATAATTTCATTAAAATGATGTGCTTGAAAAAATAAGATCCTGACAGACAACTCCAATTGAAGCTGATAAGAAAATAATTTTATTGCCCGATTTAAGCTGTTAAGAAAATAATTGAATTGCTCAGGGAAAAAATCAGGTAATTAAAAAGTTTTTTGTATACATATTTCCTGACTTTGTTCAAGAACGATGCTCGAATAGTTGGTAGTTGAATGGTATAACGGAATCACAATAAATTCATTAAAATTAGTGCTTGAAAAAATAAGATCCTGACGGACAACCCAAGCTGTTAAGAAAATAATTGAATTGCTTAGGAAAAATTAGTTAATTAAAATTTGTTTTGTATACATATGTCCTGACTTTGTTGGAGAACGACGCTCGAATAGTTGGTAGTTGAATGCTATAACGGAATCACAATAAATTCATTAAAATTAGTGCTTGAAAAAATAAGATCCTGACGGACAACCCAAGCTGTTAAGAAAATAATTAATTGCTTAGGGAAAAATCAGGTAATTAAAAAGTGTTGTATACATATGTCCTGACTTTGTTCGAAAACGACGCACGAATTGTTGGTAGTTGAATGGTATAACGGAATCACAATAATTCATAAAAATGATGGGCTTGAAAAAATAAGATCCTGACGGACAACCCAAGCTTTTAAGAAAATAATTGAATTGCTTAGGGAAAAATTAGGTAATTAAAAAGTGTTTTGAATACATATGTCCTGACTTTGTTCAAAAACGACGCTCGAATAGTTGGTAGTTGAATGCTATAACGGAATCACAAAAAAATTCATTAAAATTATGTGCTTGAAAAAATGAGATCCTGACGGACAACCCAAGCTGTTAAGAAAATAATTGAATTGCTTAGGAAAAATTAGTTAATTAAAATTTGTTTTGTATACATATGTCCTGACTTTGTTGGAGAACGACGCTCGAATAGTTGGTAGTTGAATGCTATAACGGAATCACAATAGTTTCATTAAAATTAGTGCTTGAAAAAATAAGATCCTGACGGACAACCCAAGCTGTTAAGAAAACAATTGAATTGCTTAGGAAAAAATTAGTTAATAAAATTTGTTTTGTATACATATGTCCTGACTTTGTTCGAAAACGACGCACGAATTGTTGGTAGTTGAATGCTATAACGGAATCACAATAATTTCATTAAAATTATGTGCTTGAAAAATAAGATCCTGACGGACAATCCTGCTTTAAGCTGTTAAGAAAATAATTGATTTGCTTAGGGAAAAATTATGTAATTAAGAAGTGTTTTGTATACATATATCCTGACTTTGATCGATTACGACTCTCTAATAGATTGCAGTTGAATGCTATGGGCTTGAAAAAATAAGATGCTGACAGACAACCCTGCTTTAAACTGTAAGTAAATAATTGAATTGCGTAGGGAAAGTTAAGTAATTAAAAAGTGTTTTATATACATATGTCCTGACTTTGTTCGAGAATAGTTGGTAGTTGAATGCTATAACTGAATCACAATAATTTCATTAAAATTATGTGCTTGAAAAAATAAGATCCTGACGGACAACCCAAGCTGTTAAGAAAATAATTGAATTGCTTAGGAAAAAATTAGTTAATAAAATTTGTTTTGTATACATATGTCCTGACTTTGTTCGAGAATAGTTGGTAGTTGAATGCTATAACGGAATCACAATAATTTCATTAAAATTATGTGCTTAAAAAATAAGATCCTGACGGACAACTCAAGCTGTTAAGAAAATAATTGAATTGCTTAGGGAAAAATTAGGTAATTAAAAAGTGTTTTGTATACATATGTCCTGACTTTGGAAAAAATGAGATCCTGACAGAAAACCCTGCTTTAAGCTGTTAAGAAAATAATTGAATTGCTTAGGGAAAGTTAGTTAATTAAAAAGTGTTTTGTATACATATGTCCTGACTTTGTTCGAGAATAGTTGGTAGTTGAATGCTATAACGGAATTACAATAATTTCATTTAAATTATGTTCTTGAAAAAATAAGATCCTGACAGACATCCAAAGCTTTTAAGAAAATAATTGAATTGCTTAGGAAAAAATTAGTTAATAAAATTTGTTTTGTATACATATGTCCTGACTTTGTTCGAGAATAGTTGGTAGTTGAATGATATAACGTAATCACAATAATTTCATTAAAATTATGTGCTTAAAAAACTAAGATCCTGTCGGACAACCCAAGCTGTAAAGAAAATAATTGAATTGCTTAGGAAAAATTAGTTATGCGCTGACTTTGTTGGAGAATGACGCTCGAATAGTTGGTAGTTGAATGCTATAACGCAATCACAATAATTTCATTAAAATTATGTGCTTGAAAAATAAGATCCTGACGGACAACCCAAGCTGTTAAGAAAATAATTGAATTGCTTAGGGAAAAATTAGGTAATTAAAAAGTGTTTTGTATACATATGTCCTGACTTTGGAAAAAATGAGATCCTGACAGAAAACCCTGCTTTAAGCTGTTAAGAAAATAAATGAATTGCTTAGGGAAAGTTAGGTAACTAAAAAGTGTTTTGTATACATATGTCCTGACTTTGTTCGAGAATAGTTGGTAGTTGAATGCTAATACGGAATCACAATAATTTCATTAAAATGATGTGCTTGAAAAAATAAGATCCTGACAGACAACTCCAATTTAAGCTGATAAGAAAATAATTTTATTGCCCGATTTAAGCTGTTAAGAAAATAATTGAATTGCTTAGGGAAAAATAAGGTAATTAAAGTGTTTTGTATACATATGTCCTGACTTTGTTAGAGAACGACGCTTGAATAGTTGGTAGTTGAATGCTATAACGGAATCACAATAAATTCATTAAAATTTTGTGCTTGAAAAAATAAGATCCTGACGGACAACCCAAGCTGTTAAGAAAATTCTTGAATTGCTTAGGGAAAAATCAGGTAATTAAAAAGTGTTGTATACATATGTCCTGACTTTGTTCGAGAACGACGCTCGAATAGTTGGTAGTTTAATGCTATAACGGAATCGCAATAATTTCATTAAAAATATGTGCTTGAAAAAATAGGATCCTGACAGACAATCCTGCTTTAAGCTGTTAGAAAAATAATTTTATTGCCCGGTTTAAGCTTTTAAGAAAATAATTGAATTGCTTAGGGAAAAATTAGGTAAATAAAAAGTGTTTTGTATACATGTGTCCTGATTTTTACGAGAACGACGCTCGAATAGTTGGTAGTTGAATGCTATAACGGAATCACAAAATTTTATTAAAATTATGTGCTTGAAAAAATAAGATCCTGACGGACAACCCAAGCTGTTAAGAAAATAATTGAATTTCATAGGGAAAAATCAGTTAATTAAAAAGTTTGTTGTATACATATGTCCTGACTTTGTTCGAGAACGACGCCCGAATAGTTGGTAGTTTAATGCTATAACGGAATCACAATAAATTCATTAAAATTATGTGCTTGAAAAAAATAAGATCCTGACGGACAACCCAAGCTGTTAAGAAAATAATTGAATTGCTTAGGAAAAATTAGTTAAATAAAAATGTTTAGTATACATATGTCCAGAATTTGTTGGAGAACGACGCTCGAATAGTTGGTAGTTGAATGCTATAACGGATTCACAATAATTTCATTAAAATTATGTGCTTGAAAAAATAAGATCCTGACGGACAACCCAAGCTGTTAAGAAAATTATTGAATTGCTTAGGAAAAATTAGTTAATTAAAATTTGTTTTGTATATGTCCTGACTTTGTTCGAGAACGACGATCGAATAGTTGGTAGTTGAATGCAATAACGGAATCACAATTTCATTAAAATGATGGGCTTGAAAAAATAAGATCCTGACGGACAACCCAAGCTGTTAAGAAAATAATTGAATTGCTTAGGGAAAAATTAGGTAATTAAAAAGTGTTTTGTATACATGTGTCCTGACTTTTACGAGAACGACGCTCGAATAGTTGGTAGTTGAATGCTATAACGGAATCACAAAATTTTATTAAAATTAGTGCTTGAAAAAATAAGATCCTGACGGACAACCCAAAATGTTAAGAAAATTATTGAATTGCTTAGGAAAAGTTAGTTATTTAAAATTTGTTTTGTATATGTCCTGACTTTGTTGGAGAACGACGATCGAATGGTTGGTAGTTGAATGCAATAACGGAATCACAATTTATTAAAATTATGGGCTTGAAAAAATAAGATCCTGACGGACAACCCAAGCTGTTAAGAAAATAATTGAATTTCTTAGGGAAAAATCAGGTAATTAAAAAGTTTGTTGTATACATATGTCCTGACTTTGTTCGAAAACGACGCCCGAATTGTTGGTAGTTTAATGCTATATCGGAATCACAATTAATTCATTAAAATTATGTGCTTGAAAAAAATAAGATCCTGACGGACAACCCAAGCTGTTAAGAAAATAATTGAATTGCTTAGGAAAAATTAGTTAAATAAAAATGTTTTGTATACATATGTCCTGAATTTGTTCGAGAACGACGCTCGAATAGTTGGTAGTTGAATGCTATAACGGATTCACAATAATTTCATTAAAATTATGTGATTGAAAAAATAAGATCCTGACGGACAACCCAAGCTGTTAAGAAAATTATTGAATTGCTTAGGAAAAGTTAGTTATTTAAAATTTGTTTTGTATATGTCCTGACTTTGTTGGAGAACGACGATCGAATAGTTGGTAGTTGAATGCAATAACGAAATCACAATTTCATTCAAATGATGGGCTTGAAAAAATAAGATCCTGACGGACAACCCAAGCTATTAAGAAAATAATTGAATTGCTTAAGGAAAAATTAGTTAATTAAAAAGTGATTTGTATACATATGTCCTGACTTTGTACGAGAACGACGCTCAAATAGTTGGTAGTTGAATGCTTTAACGGAATCACAATAAATTCATTAAAATTAGTGCTTGAAAAAATAAGATCCTGACGGACAACTTAAGCTGTTAAGAAAATAATTGAATTGCTTAGGAAAAATTAGTTAATTAAAATTTGTTTTGTATACATATGTGCTGACTTTGTTGGAGAACGACGCTCGAATAGTTGGTAGTTGAATGCTATAACGGAATCACAAATTTCAAATTATGTGCTTGAAAAATAAGATCCTGGCGGACAATCCAAGCTATTAAGAAAATAATTGAATTGCTTAGGCAAAAATTAGGTAATTAAGTGATTTGTATACATATGTCCTGACTTTGTACGAGAACGACGCTCGAATTGTTGGTAGTTGAATGCTATAACGGAATCACAAAATTTTATTAAAATTATGTGCTTAAAAAAATAAGATCCTGACAGACAACCCAAAATGTTAAGAAAATAATTGAATTGCTTAGGAGAAAATTAGTTAATAAAATTTGTTTTGTATACATATGTCCTGACTTTGTTCGACAATAGTTGGTAGTTGAATGCTATAACGGAATCACAATAATTTCATTAAAATTATGTGCATGAAAAAATAAGATCCTGACGGACAACCCAAGCTGTTAAGAAAATAATTGAATTGCTTAGGGAAAAATTAGGTAATTAAGTGTTTGGTATACATATGTCCTGACTTTGGAAAAAATGAGATCCTGACAGAAAACCTGCTTTAAGCTGTTAAGAAAATAAATGAATTGCTTAGGGAAAATTAGGTAACTAAAAAGTGTTTTGTATACATATGTCCTGACTTTGTTCGAGAATAGTTGGTAGTTGAATGCTAATACGGAATCACAATAATTTCATTAAAATGATGTGCTTGAAAAAATAAGATCCTGACAGACAACTCCAATTTAAGCTGATAAGAAAATAATTATAACGATTTAATAATTGTGATTCCGTTATTGCATTCAACTACCAACTATTCGAGCGTCGTTCTGACAAAGTCAGGACATATGTATACAAAACACTTTTTAATTACCTAATTTTCCCTAAGCAATTCAATTATTTTCTTAACAGCTTAAAGCAGGGTTGTCTGTCAGGATCTTATTTTTTCAAAGTCACATAATTGAAATTTGTAATCCGTTATAGCATTCAACTACCAGCTAAAGCAGGGTTGTCGATATGAGTCACATAAGATACAACATTTTTAATTACCTAATTTTCCCTAAGCAATTCAATTATTTTCTTAACAGCTTAAACAGGGTTGTCTGTCAGGATCTTATTTTTTTCAAGCACATAATTTTAATGAATTTATTGTGATTCCGTTATAGCATTCAACTGCCAACTATTAGAGCGTCGTTCTGATCAAAGTCAGGACATATGTATACAAAACAACTTTTTAATTACCTAATTTTTCCCTAAGCAATTCAATTATTTTTCTTAACAGCTTAAAGGGTTGTCTGTCAGGATCTTATTTTTTCAAGTAAATTATTTTAATGAAATTATTGTGATTCCGTTATAGCATTCAACTACCAACTATTCTCGATCAAAGTCAGGACATATGTATACAAAACACTTTTTAATTACCTAATTTTCCCTAAGCAATTCAATTATTTTCTTAACAGCTTAAAGCAGGGTTGTCTGTCAGGATCTTATTTTTTTAAGCCCATAGCATTCAACTGCAATCTACTAGAGGGTCGTAATAGATACAAAGTCAGGATATATGTATACAAAACACTTTTTAATTACCTAATCCCTAAGCAATTCAATTATTTTTCTTAACAGCTTAAAGCAGGGTTGTCTGTCAGGATCTTATTTTTTCAAGTACATAATTTTAATGAAATTATTTTCGATTCCCTTATAGCATTCAAATGATTATCTAACTATTCGAGCAGTCGTTCTCTGTTCAAAGTCAGGACATATGTATACAAAACACTTTTTAATTACCTAATTTTCCTAAGCAATTCAATTATTTTCTTAACAGCTTCAGGGTTGTCTGTCAGGATCTCATTTTTTCAAGTACTAAATTTTAATGAATCAATTTTTATTCCTTTATAGCATTCAACTACCAACTATTCGAGCGTCGTTTTCTTTCAAAGTCAGGACATATGTATACAAAACACTTTAATTACCTAATTTTTCCCTAAGCAATTCAATTATTTTCTTAACAGCTTAAAGCAGGCAATACAATTATTTTCTTATCAGCTTAAATCAGAGTTGTCTGTCAGGATCTTATTTTTTCAAGCACATAATTTTTAATAAAATTTTTTGTTATTCCGTATATAGCATTCAATCTACCAACTATTAGAGCATCGTTTTTGATCAAAGTCAGGACATATGTATACAAAACACTTTTTAATTACCTAATTTTCCCTAAGCAATTCAATTTATTTTCTTAACAGCTAAATCAGGGTTGTCTGTCAGGATCTCATTTTTTTTCAATAGTCAGCATATCCGTTATACAATTCAACTACCAACTTTTAGAGCGTCGTTCTTGAACAAAGTAGGACCTATGTATATCAATCACTTTTTCTTTACCTCATAATTCTCTAAATCAATTTAAAAATCACTTTTTACTTACCAAATTTTCCCTAAGCAATTCAATTATTTTCTTAACAGCTTGGGTTGTCTGTCAGGATCTTATTTTTTCAAGCACATAATTTTAATCAATTTATTGTGATTCCGTTATAGCATTCAACTACCAACTATTCGAGCGTCGTTCTCGATCAAAGTCAGGACATATACTAATTTTCCCTAAGCAATTCAATTATTTTCTTAACAGCTTAGGGTTGTCTGTCAGGATCTCATTTTTTTAAGCACATAATTTTAATTAAATTATTGTGATTACGTTATATCATTCAACTACCAACTATTCTCGAACAAAGTCAGGACATATGTATACAAAACACTTTTTAATTACCTAATTTTTCCCTAAGCAATTCAATTATTTTCTTAACAGCTTAAAGCAGGGTTGTCTGTCAGGATCTTATTTTTTCAAGAACATAATTTAAATGAAATTATTTTCATTCCGTTATAGCATTCAACTACCAACTATTTTCGACAAAGTCAGGACATATGTATACAAAACACTTTTTAATTACCTAATTTCCCTAAGCAATTCAATTATTTTCTTAACAGCTTAAAGCGGGCATTCAATTTTTTCTTAACAGCTTAAAGCAGGGTTGTCTGTCAGGATCTTATTTTTTCAAGGACATATGTTTAATGAAATTATTGTTATTGCGTTATAGCATTCAACTACCAACTATTCGAGCGTCGTTCTCCAACAAAGTCAGACATAACTAATTTTTCCTAAGCAATTCAATTATTTTCTTAACAGCTTAAACAGGGTTGTCTGTCAGGATCTTAGTTTTTTAAGTACATAATTTTAATTAAATTATTTTGATTACGTTATATCATTCAACTGTCAATTATTTTCAACAAAGTCAGGACATATGTATACAAAACACTTTTTAATTACCTAATTTTTCCCTAAGCAATTCAATTATTTTCTTAACAGCTTAAAGGGGTTGTCTGTCAGGATCTTATTTTTTTAAGACCTAATTTCAATTCAATTATTTTGATTCAGTTATAGCATTCAACTGTCAACTATTCTTGATCAAAGTCAGGACATATGTATACAAAACACTTTTTAATTACCTAACTTTTCCCTAAGCAATTCAATTATTTTCTTAACAGCTTAAAGCAGGGTTGTCTGTCAGGATCTCATTTTTTTCAAAGTCAGGACATATGTATACAAAACACTTTTTAATTACCTAATTTTTCCCTAAGCAATTCAATTATTTTCTTAACAGCTTAAAGCAGGGTTGTCTGTCAGGATCTTATTTTTTTAGTACATAATTTTAATGAAATTATTTTATTCCGTTATAGCATTCAACTACAACTATTCTCGAACAAAGTCAGGACATATGTATACAAAACACTTTTTAATTACCTAATTTTCCCTAAGCAATTCAATTATTTTCTTAACAGCTTAAAGCAGGGTTGTCTGTCAGGATCTTATTTTTTTAAGTACTAATTTTAATGCAATTATTTTAATTCAGTTAAAGCATTCAATATCAATTATTTTTTCAAAGTCAGGACATATGTATACAAAACACTTTTTAATTACCTAATTTTCCCTAAGCAATTCAATTATTTTCTTAACAGCTTAAAGCAGGGTTGTCTGTCAGGATCTCATTTTTTTCAAAGTCAGGACATATGTATACAAAACACTTTTTAATTACCTAATTTTCCCTAAGCAATTCAATTATTTTCTTAACAGCTTAAAGCAGGGTTGTCTGTCAGGATCTTATTTTTTAGTACATAATTTTTAAGAAATTTTATTATTTCGTTACAGCATTCAACTACCAAGAATTCGTGCGTCGTTTTCATCAAAGTCAGGACATATGTATACAAAACACTTTTTAATTACCTAATTTTCCCTAAGCAATTCAATTATTTTCTTAACAGCTTAAAGCAGGGTTGTCTGTCAGGATCTTATTTTTTCAAGTACTAATTTTAATGAAATTATTTTTATTCCGTTATAGCATTCAATTACCAACTATTCAGAGCATCGTTCTTCATCAAAGTCAGGACATATGTATACAAAACACTTTTTAATTACCTAATTTTTCCCTAAGCAATTCAATTATTTTCTTAACAGCTTAAAGCAGGGTTGTCTGTCAGGATCTCATTTTTTAAGAATATTTTTATAATTTTTTTCGTTATAGCATTCAATACAACTATTCAAGCGTCGTTCTCGATCAAAGTCAGGACATATGTATACAAAACACTTTTTAATTACCTAATTTTTCCCTAAGCAATTCAATTATTTTCTTAACAGCTTAAAGCAGGGTTGTCTGTCAGGATCTCATTTTTTAAGTCACATAATTTTAATGAAATTCAATTATTATTTCTTACAGCATTCAATTATCAACAGTTCAGTGTTGTCGTTTTCTTCAAAGTCAGGACATATGTATACAAAACACTTTTTAATTACCTAATTTTCCCTAAGCAATTCAATTATTTTCTTAACAGCTTAAAGCAGGGTTGTCTGTCAGGATCTCATTTTTTTAGTTATAATTTTAAGGAATTTATTATTTTCGTTATAGCATTCAATACCAACTATTCGAGCGTCGTTTTTGTCAAAGTCAGGACATATGTATACAAAACACTTTTTAATTACCTAATTTTCCCTAAGCAATTCAATTATTTTCTTAACAGCTTAAAGCAGGCAATTAATTATTTTCTTATCAGCTTAAATCAGAGTTGTCTGTCAGGATCTTATTTTTTCAAGTTACATAATTTTAATGAAATTATTATTTTTCTTATTAGCAGTTGAACTGTCAGACTATTTTTTTACAAAGTCAGGACATATGTATACAAAACACTTTTTAATTACCTAATTTTCCCTAAGCAATTCAATTATTTTCTTAACAGCTTAAAGCAGGGTTGTCTGTCAGGATCTTATTTTTTTAAGTCATAGCATTCAATTGCAATTTATTAGAGAGTCTTAATCGATCAAAGTCAGGACATATGTATACAAAACACTTTTTAATTACCTAATTTTCCCTAAGCAATTCAATTATTTTCTTAACAGCTTAAAGCAGGGTTGTCTGTCAGGATCTTATTTTTTTCAAAGTCAGGACATATGTATACAAAACACTTTTTAATTACCTAATTTTTCCCTAAGCAATTCAATTATTTTCTTAACAGCTTAAAGCAGGGTTGTCTGTCAGGATCTTATTTTTTCAAGCTAATTTAATTAATTATTGTGATTTGTTATAGCATTCATAAAGTCAGGACATATGTATACAAAACACTTTTTAATTACCTAATTTTCCCTAAGCAATTCAATTATTTTCTTAACAGCTTAAAGCAGGGTTGTCTGTCAGGATCTCATTTTTTTCAAAGTCAGGACATATGTATACAAAACACTTTTTAATTACCTAATTTTTCCCTAAGCAATTCAATTATTTTCTTAACAGCTTAAAGCAGGGTTGTCTGTCAGGATCTTATTTTTTTAAGTTCATAGCATTCAATTGCCAACTATTAGAGAGTCGTTCTCGATCAAAGTCAGGACATATGTATACAAAACACTTTTTAATTACCTAATTTTCCCTAAGCAATTCAATTATTTTCTTAACAGCTTAAAGCAGGGTTGTCTGTCAGGATCTTATTTTTTCAGTCATATTTTAATTAAATTGTGTTCCGTTATAGCATTCAATTACCAACTATTCGAGGCTTCAGTTTTTAATCAAAGTCAGGACATATGTATACAAAACACTTTTTAATTACCTAATTTTCCCTAAGCAATTCAATTATTTTCTTAACAGCTTAAAGCAGGGTTGTCTGTCAGGATCTTATTTTTTCAAGCATAATTTTAATGAAATTATTTATTCTTATACCATTCAATTACAACTATTCGAGCGTTGTTCTTGATCAAAGTCAGGACATATGTATACAAAACACTTTTTAATTACCTAATTTTCCCTAAGCAATTCAATTATTTTCTTAACAGCTTAAAGCAGGGTTGTCTGTCAGGATCTCATTTTTTTCATAAATTCAGAGCAGATGTCTGTCAAAATCTCACTTTTTCAAGTTACCTAATTTTCCCTAAGCAATTCAATTATTTTCTTAACAGCTTAAAGCAGGGTTGTCTGTCAGGATCTTATTTTTTTCAAAGTCAGGACATATGTATACAAAACACTTTTTAATTACCTAATTTTCCCTAAGCAATTCAATTATTTTCTTAACAGCTTAAAGCAGGGTTGTCTGTCAGGATCTTATTTTTTCAAGTCATAGCATTCAATTGCCATCTATTAGAGAGTCGTAATGAGCAAAGTCAGGACATATGTATACAAAACACTTTTTAATTACCTAATTTTTCCCTAAGCAATTCAATTATTTTCTTAACAGCTTAAAGCAGGGTTGTCTGTCAGGATCTTATTTTTTTCAAAGTCAGGACATATGTATACAAAACACTTTTTAATTACCTAATTTTTCCCTAAGCAATTCAATTATTTTCTTAACAGCTTAAAGCAGGGTTGTCTGTCAGGATCTTATTTTTTCAAAGTCATAATTTCAATGACAATTTTAATTTGTAGAAGCGACGCATGCGAAACACGATTATTAGGTTCGACACTAATGTTACATAAACACTTATTTAGTTATTTAATTTTATAAAAATATATATTTAACAGGCAAGGTTGTCTGGTCAGAGGTGATCACGTTGCGCAATTATCGTAAGTTTGAACCTCGCCAATGTCAACTTTTTAATAAAAAAGTTTTTTGGTTGTTAGAGTAAACTTGAAATTTTTTTATAATTTAACGAAAATGTTAGTGTATTAAAAAATACAGGGTTGACGATGTTCAGGGTATCCCGTAGTCGGTTACGTCCGACTATAGTTTACTAACTTTTTAATTACCTAATTTTTCCCTAAGCAATTCAATTATTTTCTTAACAGCTTAAAGCAGGAATTCAATTATTTTCTTAACAGCTTAAAGCAGAGTTGTCTGTCAGGATCTTATTTTTTCAAGTACATAATTTTAATTAAATTATGGTGATTCCGTTATAGCATTCAAGTAGCGACTATTCGAGCGTCATTCTTGACAAAGTCAGGACATATGTATACAAAACACTTTTTAATTACCTAATTTTCCCTAAGCAATTCAATTATTCTTAACAGCTTAAAGCAGGGTTGTCTGTCAGGATTCATTTATTGTTCAAAGACATATGTATACAAAACACTTTTTAATTACCTAATTTTCCCTAAGCAATTCAATTATTTTCTTAACAGCTTAAAGCAGGGTTGTCTGTCAGGATCTCATTTTTTTCAAAGTCAGGACATATGTATACAAAACACTTTTTAATTACCTAATTTTTCCCTAAGCAATTCAATTATTTTCTTAACAGCTTAAAGCAGGGTTGTCTGTCAGGATCTCATTTTTTTCAAAGTCAGGACATATGTATACAAAACACTTTTTAATTACCTAATTTTCCCTAAGCAATTCAATTATTTTCTTAACAGCTTAAAGCAGGGTTGTCTGTCAGGATCTCATTTTTTTCAAAGTCAGGACATATGTATACAAAACACTTTTTAATTACCTAATTTTCCCTAAGCAATTCAATTATTTTCTTAACAGCTTAAAGCAGGGTTGTCTGTCAGGATCTCTATTTTTTCAAAGTCAGACATTTGTATAAAATATTTTTTTAATTACCTAATTTTCCCTAAGCAATTCAATTATTTTCTTAACAGCTTAAAGCAGGGTTGTCTGTCAGGATCTCACTTTTTAAGTTACCTAATTTCTAAGCAATTCAATTATTTTCTTAACATTTAATAGCAGGGTTGTCTGTCAGGATCTATTTTTTTCAAAGTCAGGACATATGTATACAAAACACTTTTTAATTACCTAATTTTTCCCTAAGCAATTCAATTATTTTCTTAACAGCTTAAAGCAGGGTTGTCTGTCAGGATCTCATTTTTTAAGTTACTAATTTTAAGCAATTCATTATAATTTTTATAGCATTCAATTATCAACTATTAGAGCATCGTTTTTTATCAAAGTCAGGACATATGTATACAAAACACTTTTTAATTACCTAATTTTCCCTAAGCAATTCAATTATTTTCTTAACAGCTTAAAGCAGGGTTGTCTGTCAGGATCTCATTTTTTCAGTTACCTAATTTTCCCTAAGCAATTCAATTATTTTCTTAACAGCTTAAAGCAGGGTTGTCTGTCAGGATCTCATTTTTTTCAAAGTCAGGACATATGTATACAAAACACTTTTTAATTACCTAATTTTCCCTAAGCAATTCAATTATTTTCTTAACAGCTTAAAGCAGGGTTGTCTGTCAGGATCTCATTTTTTCAAGTTCACCTACATTTTCCCTAAGCAATTCAATTATTTTCTTAACAGCTTAAAGCAGGGTTGTCTGTCAGGATCTCATTTTTTTCAAAGTCAGGACATATGTATACAAAACACTTTTTAATTACCTAATTTTCCCTAAGCAATTCAATTATTTTCTTAACAGCTTAAAGCAGGGTTGTCTGTCAGGATCTCATTTTTTAAGTTAGTAATTTTAAAGAATTTATTTATTTTTATAGCATTCAATACAGTATTAGAGCATCATTTTCTTCAAAGTCAGGACATATGTATACAAAACACTTTTTAATTACCTAATTTTCCCTAAGCAATTCAATTATTTTCTTAACAGCTTAAAGCAGGGTTGTCTGTCAGGATCTCATTTTTTCAAGTTACATATTTTAAAATTTTTTTATATTCCTTAAGCAATTCAATTATTTTCTAACATTAAAGCGTCGTTCTCTATCAAAGTCAGGACATATGTATACAAAACACTTTTTAATTACCTAATTTTCCCTAAGCAATTCAATTATTTTCTTAACAGCTTAAAGCAGGGTTGTCTGTCAGGATCTCATTTTTTAGGTATAATTTTAATTACAATTATTATTTTCTTAAGCATTCAAATCAGGATTGTCGTCGTTTTTGTTCAAAGTCAGGACATATGTATACAAAACACTTTTTAATTACCTAATTTTCCCTAAGCAATTCAATTATTTTCTTAACAGCTTAAAGCAGGGTTGTCTGTCAGGATCTCATTTTTTTAGTAGTAATTTTAAGAATTTAATTATTTTCTTAACATTAAAGTAGAGTTATTCAAGTGTCATTCTTTTCAAAGTCAGGACATATGTATACAAAACACTTTTTAATTACCTAATTTTCCCTAAGCAATTCAATTATTTTCTTAACAGCTTAAAGCAGGGTTGTCTGTCAGGATCTATTTTTTTATCAGTTAAATTTGAGTTGTCTGTCAGGATCTTATTTTTTAATAATAATTTTAAGAATTATTGTTATTTTTATTAGCATTCAATTATCAATATTTTCATCAAAGTCAGGACATATGTATACAAAACACTTTTTAGTTACCTAATTTTCCCTAAGCAATTCAATTATTTTCTTAACAGCTTAAAGCAGGGTTGTCTGTCAGGATCTCATTTTTTTCAAAGTCAGGACATATGTATACAAAACACTTTTTAATTACCTAATTTTCCCTAAGCAATTCAATTATTTTCTTAACAGCTTAAAGCAGGGTTGTCTGTCAGGATCTCATTTTTTAATTACATAATTTTAATTCAATTATTTTTATTTCGTTATATCATTCAATTGTCAATTATTTTTTATCAAAGTCAGGACATATGTATACAAAACACTTTTTAATTACCTAATTTTCCCTAAGCAATTCAATTATTTTCTTAACAGCTTAAAGCAGGGTTGTCTGTCAGGATCTTATTTTTTTAAGTTAATAATTTTAATTAAATAAGTATGATTAATTATATATTTAACTAAATTATTCTTTCAAAGTCAGGACATATGTATACAAAACACTTTTTAATTACCTAATTTTCCCTAAGCAATTCAATTATTTTCTTAACAGCTTAAAGCAGGGTTGTCTGTCAGGATCTCATTTTTTTCAAAGTCAGGACATATGTATACAAAACACTTTTTAATTCCTTAAGCATTCTCTAAGCAGGGTTGTCTGTCAGGATCTCATTTTTTTCAAAGTCAGGACATATGTATACAAAACACTTTTTAATTACCTAATTTTTCCCTAAGCAATTCAATTATTTTCTTAACAGCTTAAAGCAGGGTTGTCTGTCAGGATCTTATTTTTTCAAGTTCATAGCATTCAACTGTAAATATTAGAGCGTTTTCTGATCAAAGTCAGGACATATGTATACAAAACACTTTTTAATTACCTAATTTTTCCCTAAGCAATTCAATTATTTTCTTAACAGCTTAAAGCAGGGTTGTCTGTCAGGATCTCATTTTTTTCAAAGTCAGGACATATGTATACAAAACACTTTTTAATTACCTAATTTTTCCCTAAGCAATTCAATTATTTTCTTAACAGCTTAAAGCAGGGTTGTCTGTCAGGATCTTCACTTTTTAGTTACCTAATTTTCCCTAAGCAATTCAATTATTTTCTTAACAGCTTAAAGCAGGGTTGTCTGTCAGGATCTCATTTTTTTCAAAGTCAGGACATATGTATACAAAACACTTTTTAATTACCTAATTTTCCCTAAGCAATTCAATTATTTTCTTAACAGCTTAAAGCAGGGTTGTCTGTCAGGATCTCATTTTTTTCAAAGTCAGGACATATGTATACAAAACACTTTTTAATTACCTAATTTTCCCTAAGCAATTCAATTATTTTCTTAACAGCTTAAAGCAGGGTTGTCTGTCAGGATCTCATTTTTTTCAAAGTCAGGACATATGTATACAAAACACTTTTTAATTACCTAATTTTCCCTAAGCAATTCAATTATTTTCTTAACAGCTTAAAGCAGGGTTGTCTGTCAGGATCTTATTTTTTCAAGTTTATATCATTCAATGCAATTATTAGAGCGTCGTTCTCGATCAAAGTCAGGACATATGTATACAAAACACTTTTTAATTACCTAATTTTTCCCTAAGCAATTCAATTATTTTCTTAACAGCTTAAAGCAGGGTTGTCTGTCAGGATCTCATTTTTTTCAAAGTCAGGACATATGTATACAAAACACTTTTTAATTACCTAATTTTCCCTAAGCAATTCAATTATTTTCTTAACAGCTTAAAGCAGGGTTGTCTGTCAGGATCTCATTTTTTTCAAAGTCAGGACATATGTATACAAAACACTTTTTAATTACCTAATTTTCCCTAAGCAATTCAATTATTTTCTTAACAGCTTAAAGCAGGGTTGTCTGTCAGGATCTCATTTTTTTCAAAGTCAGGACATATGTATACAAAACACTTTTTAGTTACCTAATTTTCCCTAAGCAATTCAATTATTTTCTTAACAGCTTAAAGCAGGGTTGTCTGTCAGGATCTCATTTTTTTCAAAGTCAGGACATATGTATACAAAACACTTTTTAATTACCTAATTTTCCCTAAGCAATTCAATTATTTTCTTAACAGCTTAAAGCAGGGTTGTCTGTCAGGATCTCATTTTTTTCAAAGTCAGGACATATGTATACAAAACACTTTTTAGTTACCTAATTTTCCCTAAGCAATTCAATTATTTTCTTAACAGCTTAAAGCAGGGTTGTCTGTCAGGATCTCATTTTTTTCAAAGTCAGGACATATGTATACAAAACACTTTTTAATTACCTAATTTTCCCTAAGCAATTCAATTATTTTCTTAACAGCTTAAAGCAGGGTTGTCTGTCAGGATCTCACTTTTTAGTTACCTAATTTTCCCTAAGCAATTCAATTATTTTCTTAACAGCTTAAAGCAGGGTTGTCTGTCAGGATCTCATTTTTTTCAAAGTCAGGACATATGTATACAAAACACTTTTTAGTTACCTAATTTTCCCTAAGCAATTCAATTATTTTCTTAACAGCTTAAAGCAGGGTTGTCTGTCAGGATCTCATTTTTTTCAAAGTCAGGACATATGTATACAAAACACTTTTTAATTACCTAATTTTCCCTAAGCAATTCAATTATTTTCTTAACAGCTTAAAGCAGGGTTGTCTGTCAGGATCTCACTTTTTAGTTACCTAATTTTCCCTAAGCAATTCAATTATTTTCTTAACAGCTTAAAGCAGGGTTGTCTGTCAGGATCTCATCATTTTTTTTCAAAGTCAGGACATATGTATACAAAACACTTTTTAATTACCTAATTTTTCCCTAAGCAATTCAATTATTTTCTTAACAGCTTAAAGCAGGGTTGTCTGTCAGGATCTCACTTTTTAGTTACCTAATTTTCCCTAAGCAATTCAATTATTTTCTTAACAGCTTAAAGCAGGGTTGTCTGTCAGGATCTCATTTTTTTCAAAGTCAGGACATATGTATACAAAACACTTTTTAATTACCTAATTTTCCCTAAGCAATTCAATTATTTTCTTAACAGCTTAAAGCAGGGTTGTCTGTCAGGATCTCATATGTATACAAAACACTTTTTAATTACCTAATTTTCCCTAAGCAATTCAATTATTTTCTTAACAGCTTAAAGCAGGGTTGTCTGTCAGGATCTCATTTTTTTCAAAGTCAGGACATATGTATACAAAACACTTTTTATTTACCTAATTTTCCCTAAGCAATTCAATTATTTTCTTAACAGCTTAAAGCAGGGTTGTCTGTCAGGATCTCACTTTTTAGTTACCTAATTTTCCCTAAGCAATTCAATTATTTTCTTAACAGCTTAAAGCAGGGTTGTCTGTCAGGATTTTCTAAGTATTCAATTTTCTAGATTAATTTTTTCAAAGTCAGGACATATGTATACAAAACACTTTTTAATTACCTAATTTTCCCTAAGCAATTCAATTATTTTCTTAACAGCTTAAAGCAGGGTTGTCTGTCAGGATCTATTTTTTCAAAGTCAGGACATATGTATACAAAACACTTTTTAATTACCTAATTTTCCCTAAGCAATTCAATTATTTTCTTAACAGCTTAAAGCAGGGTTGTCTGTCAGGATCTCACTTTTTAGTTACCTAATTTTCCCTAAGCAATTCAATTATTTTCTTAACAGCTTAAAGCAGGGTTGTCTGTCAGGATCTCACTTTTTAATTACCTAATTTTCCCTAAGCAATTCAATTATTTTCTTAACAGCTTAAAGCAGGGTTGTCTGTCAGGATCTCACTTTTTAGTTACCTAATTTTCCCTAAGCAATTCAATTATTTTCTTAACAGCTTAAAGCAGGGTTGTCTGTCAGGATCTCACTTTTTAGTTACCTAATTTTCCCTAAGCAATTCAATTATTTTCTTAACAGCTTAAAGCAGGGTTGTCTGTCAGGATCTCATTTTTTTCAAAGTCAGGACATATGTATACAAAACACTTTTTAATTACCTAATTTTCCCTAAGCAATTCAATTATTTTCTTAACAGCTTAAAGCAGGGTTGTCTGTCAGGATCTCATATGTATACAAAACACTTTTTAATTACCTAATTTTCCCTAAGCAATTCAATTATTTTCTTAACAGCTTAAAGCAGGGTTGTCTGTCAGGATCTCACTTTTTAGTTACCTAATTTTCCCTAAGCAATTCAATTATTTTCTTAACAGCTTAAAGCAGGGTTGTCTGTCAGGATATCATTTTTTCAAAGTCAGGACATATGTATACAAAACACTTTTTAATTACCTAATTTTCCCTAAGCAATTCAATTATTTTCTTAACAGCTTAAAGCAGGGTTGTCTGTCAGGATTTTCCTTAAGCAATTCAATTATTTTCTTAACAGCAGGGTTGTCTGTCAGGATCTCACTTTTTAGTTACCTAATTTTCCCTAAGCAATTCAATTATTTTCTTAACAGCTTAAAGCAGGGTTGTCTGTCAGGATCTCATTTTTTTCAAAGTCAGGACATATGTATACAAAACACTTTTTAATTACCTAATTTTCCCTAAGCAATTCAATTATTTTCTTAACAGCTTAAAGCAGGGTTGTCTGTCAGGATCTCATTTTTTTCAAAGTCAGGACATATGTATACAAAACACTTTTTAGTTACCTAATTTTCCCTAAGCAATTCAATTATTTTCTTAACAGCTTAAAGCAGGGTTGTCTGTCAGGATCTCATTTTTTTCAAAGTCAGGACATATGTATACAAAACACTTTTTAATTACCTAATTTTCCCTAAGCAATTCAATTATTTTCTTAACAGCTTAAAGCAGGGTTGTCTGTCAGGATCTCATTTTTTTCAAAGTCAGGACATATGTATACAAAACACTTTTTAATTACCTAATTTTTCCCTAAGCAATTCAATTATTTTCTTAACAGCTTAAAGCAGGGTTGTCTGTCAGGATCTCATTTTTTTCAAAGTCAGGACATATGTATACAAAACACTTTTTAATTACCTAATTTTCCCTAAGCAATTCAATTATTTTCTTAACAGCTTAAAGCAGGGTTGTCTGTCAGGATCTCATTTTTTTCAAAGTTAGGCTAAGCAATTCAATTATTTTCTTAACAGCTTAAAGCAGGGTTGTCTGTCAGGATCTCATTTTTTCAAAGTCAGGACATATGTATACAAAACACTTTTTAGTTACCTAATTTTCCCTAAGCAATTCAATTATTTTCTTAACAGCTTAAAGCAGGGTTGTCTGTCAGGATTTTCCCTAAGCAATT
>JAWNOD010000551.1:0-29223 GCA_035046225.1 Drosophila pegasa | reverse complement strand
AGAAACTAAACTTAGTAAAATAGAAACCATTCTCTACATTTTCAACCACAAAACAAAACATGACACAACTGGACAATAGTTGCACACATATTCTTATACGCTGGACAGCCAAAGTTAGACACTCAAGAAAAAAAGAACAAGTTAAAAAAAATATAAAACTAAATATACTAAAATTTCAGTATATCTACAGCTTAAAAGATGGGCGAGATAGAATTTTATAGGTGATAATGTCGATAATGTATTTATTCGATAACAATAGAGAAAAACGAATAAATTAATCGATATTTAAAATAAACTCGATATGCGCGCTGTATATAGGGATCTACAAAAAAAATTTCGAAGTCTCTAGCTCTTTTGAGAGCTGAAATCGACGCGTTCATACATACGGACAGACCGACGGACGGACAGGGCCAAATCGATTTTCTCTTATCGTCCTGATCAAGAATATATATACTTTATGGGGTCTGCCACGCCTCCTTCTGTCTGTTACATACATACAAGAAAAATATTATACCCTGATTTCCCATTTTCAATGGGCTCAGGGTATAACAAAGTAAGAAAACTCTAGTCGGGCGTAACCACTAGGCCATACCCTGAGCCTCGTCGAACCTGCGTTTTCCAATACACTTATATTTAGTGTAAAATTATACAAAAATTTCAAGTTTAAATCATTTTTTTTTTTTTTTCAAAAAACTGACATTGGCCAAGTTTGGACGTACGTTAACTAAGCAACGCGCATCACCTCTACCAACAACGCCAGTCCACTGTCTTAGAAAGCGATGGCAAATGTAAACTAAAGCAGCAGCTGATAATTCAAAAAAATCCAAACGTAATTTGCTATTGTTCGATCGACTAGAATGCGAGCGTTTGTATGTGTGTGTGCAAGTGCGTTCCTTGTCGCCGCTGCCACGAGTTCTTGTAAAGTAGCCAAACATTTTGCTTAATAACTTTTTTGCGATTTAACGGATTTCAATGAAAGTTTCAGCATACTATCAACATATTCTATGGGCATATTTGTCAGTTTAGTAAAAGTACCAAGTCTTCGCACTTTGCCTATATTTGAGACTGAATTTCAATTGCGGGAAATTTGGGGTCGGTAACCAAAATATAACAAAATTCGAAATTGCATAAAATACATAAAGCTAAATATAAAATTTGGGTGTCTCTAGCTTAAAATATAGGCGAGATATAATTATCGATTTTTTAAACAAACTCTATCTGCGATAGATGGAACTATACAAAAAATTTCAAGTCTTGAGCTCTTGATGACGGTTTAAGCATACGGACGGATGGATGGATGGATGGATGGATGGATGCATGGATGGACGGACAGACAGACGGACAGGGTTAAATCGATTTCTCCTGTTGTTCCGATCAAGAATATATATACTTTATATAAAACACAATTTAAAACAAGTAAGAAAACTCTAGTCGGGCGTAACCGACTAGGGTATACCCTGAGCCCCGTCGAACTTGTGTTTTTCAATATACTTATATTTTGCGTAAAATTTTAAAAAATTTCAAGTTTACTCTTTAACAGCTAAAAAACTTTTTTATTAAAAAACTGACATTGGCGAGGTTCGAACCTACGTCAATTACTCAACGTGCGTCGCTCCTACTAACGACGCCACTCCACCGTTTGTGAAAATAGTGGCAAATGTAAACTAAAGCAGCAGCTGATAATTCAACAAAATTCAAACTTAATTTGGCGATTCTTCGAATCGACTAGAATGCGAGCGTTTGTATGTGTGCGCTCATGCATAGAAAAAGTGCGTTCGCTTGGCGCTGCTGCCACGTGTTTTTGCAAAGTAGCCAAACGTTTTGTTTAATAACTTTTTTGCTATTTAACGGATTTCAATGAAATTTTCGGCATATGATCAACATATTCAATGGGCATATTTGTCAGTTTAGTAAAAGTACCAACTCATTCGCATTTTGGCTATATTTGAGACTGAACTTCAATTGGGGAAAATTTGGGGCCGGTATCCAAAATATAACAAAATTGCATAAAATACATATAAAGCTAAATAAAAAATTTTGTGTCTCTAGCTTAAACGATGGGCGAGATAGAATTTTATAACTGAATTTCGATAATGTTTTTATTCGATAACAAAAAAACGAATATATTTATCGATTATCGAAAATAAACTCGATATGCGCGCTTACAAAAAAAATTTCAAATCTCTAGCTCTTCTGAAAGCTGAGATCGACGCGTTCATACATACGGACAGACGGACGGACGGACAGACGGACAGACGGACAGACGGACGGACGGACAGACAGACAGACGGACAGGGCCAAATCGATTTCTCTTGTCGTCCTGATCAAGAATATATATACTTTATGGGGTCTGCCACGCCTCCTTCTGCCTGTTACATACATCCAACAAAAACATTATACCCTGATTTCCCATTTTCAATGGGCTCAGGGTATAAACAAGTAAGAAAACTCTAGTCGGGCGTGGACAGATACTTCCTCGAACCTGTGTTTTTAATACACTTATACTTTGCGTAAAATTATAAAAAAAATTTCAAGTTTACTCTTTAACAACCAAAAAACTTTTTATTAAAAAACTGACATTGGCGAGGTTCGAACCTACGTTAATTGCGCAACGTGCATCATCTCTACCAACAACGCCACCTAATTTTTATAAAATTAAAAAATTAAAAAAATTTCTGGCGTCGCCTGGTGTCGAAAATCTTGTTGATGAATGATATCTTTCGTTATAGTTTTTATAGTTATAGGTTTTGTTTTTCTGTTTTGTATATAACTCTAAATTTCTCTGCAATTGAATTATGTAGTCTTTCAACATCCGCGTTTCCTGTATGACAGTTGGGGTTTGTAAGGTGTAATTCGATGCCTTCATTGTCTAATAATTCTTTGATTCTAATGGAGTTGAATTCATTGTCCAGTTTTCCCATTTTTGTAAAGTAGTCTTCTAATTGTTCTACTATCGTTATATGGTTTCTATCATTAAGTGGGCTTGCTGTTGCAAATTTTGAAAATTTATCTATTGTTGTTATAAAATACGTATTTTTTATTACGTATGTGACAATGTGTATAACTTGATTTTTATTTGTTGGGGTTTCTGTTTCGTGAAATTTATTTTTAATTGGTTTACGGTCGTACTTGATCTCTTTGCATATATCGCATTGGTTAATTACTGCTTGTACTATTTCTAGTAGTTTAGGGAAATATATTCTGTTCTTTATCTGGTTATATGTTTCCTGTATTCCTGAATGGATGCTTTCCTTGACATGGTAAAACGCTATCTGCTTTACTACTTATGTTTCCTCTTCTATATCTTGCGTTCTTAGTGTACATTTTATAAACTCTATTTGCTTGTTATTTAAATATAGTTGTATTAATTTTTCCTGTACTACATTATATTCGTGGTAAGATAGTTCTGAATAAATTCCTATTTTTCCTTTTTTTATATATTTTCTAAAAATTTCTCCCATTATTGGAAAATCACATTTTGCTATGAATATGATTATTTTTCCATGTATTATTTTAATTTCCTCTGTTTTGTTTTCTGTTAGAATAATTTGTGTTTTGTATTTATTTACTATTTCTTCCTTGATAAAAAAAAATGATCTTGTAAATTCTCTTCCGCCGAATGTACTGTTGAAATTGACATATTCTCTTCCATATTTGCTATCATATTAATGTCTGACATGCTTGTATTATGTTCGTTTTTATACCCTGAGCCCATTGAAAATGGGAAATCAGGGTATAATGTTTTTGTTGGATGTATGTAACAGGCAGAAGGAGGCATGGCAGACCCCATAAAGTATATATATTCTTGATCAGGACGACAAGAGAAATCGATTTGGCCCTGTCCGTCTGTCTGTCCGTCCGTCCGTCCGTCCGTCTGTCCGTATGTATGAACGCGTCGATTTCAGCTCTCAGAAGAGCTAGAGACTTGAAATTTTTTTGTAGATCCCTATATACAGCGCGCATATCAAGTTTATTTTCGATAATCGATTAATATATTCGTTTTTTTTGTTATCGAATAAAAACATTATCGAAATTCAGTTATAAAATTCTATCTCGCCCATCTTTTAAGCTAGAGACACCAAATTTTATATTTAGCTTTATATGTATTTTATGCAATTTCGAATTTTGTTATATTTTGGATACCGGCCCCAAATTTTCCCCAATTGAAGTTCAGTCTCAAATATAGCCAAAATGCGAATGAGTTGGCACTTTTACTAAACTGACAAATATGCCCATAGAATATGTTGATCATATGCCGAAAATTTCATTGAAATCCGTTAAATAGCAAAAAAGTTATTAAACAAAACGTTTGGCTACTTTGCAAAAACACGTCGGCAGCAGCGCCAAGCGAACGCACTTTTTCTATGCATGAGCACACACATACAAACGCTCGCATTTTAGTCGATTCGAAGAATCGCAAATTACGTTTGAATTTTGTTGAATTATCAGCTGCTGCTTTAGTTTACATTTGCCACCGCTTTCACAAACGAGGGAGTGGCATCGTTATTTAGTTTTTTAATTTTATAAAAATTAGGTGGCGTTGTTGGTAGAGATGATGCATGTTGCGCAATTAACGTAGGTTCGAACCTCGCCAATGTCAGTTTTTTAATAAAAAAGTTTTTTGGTTGTTAAAGAGTAAACTTGAAATTTTTTATAATTTTACGCAAAATATAAGTGTATTGAAAAACACAGGTTCGACGGGGCTCAGGGTTTTCCCTAGTCGGTTACGCCCGACTAGAGTTTTCTTACTTGTTTATTTATATGGTCGCGAAGATTTTCGTTCATAAGTCTCTGAAATGTGGCGGGGGCATTTTTTAACCCGAAAGGCATTCTGATAAATTAGTACAACCCATGGGGTGTCACAAATGCTGTTTTCTTTCTATCTTCTTCCTTTACCAATATCTGATGGTAACCTTTGCCTAAGTCCAATGTAGTGAAATATTGTGCTCGTCGTAACTTGTCAAGTAGAGAATCAATATTTGGTAATGGAAATTTGTCATCTATTGTTATTTCATTAAATTGCTGTAATCTATTACTATTCAGAATTTTGTCTTTCCCGAATTATCTACTTTCTTTGGGATAACTATGAGGGGCTTGAATAACGAGAATTACTTTTCCTGATTATTCCTTGTTTTCCATTTCTTTGATTTGTTTCCTAACTTCCTCCTCATGTTTTGGCGGGTATCTATATAGTTTGTAATTTAACTGTTCTTCAGTAGTTGTTCGTATCTCATGTTCTATTTCTGTCGGTTGTGACCCTCTCTAAAAACTAATTTTGCGGATTTTTATACCCTGAGCCCATTGAAAATGGGAAATCAGGGTATAATGTTTTTGTTGGATGTATGTAACAGGCAGAAGGAGGAGTGGCAGACCCCATAAAGTATATATATTCTTGATCAGGACGACAAGAGAAATCGATTTGGCCCTGTCCGTCTGTCCGTCCGTCCGTCCGTCCGTCTGTCCGTATGTATGAACGCGTCGATTTCAGCTCTCAGAAGAGCTAGAGACTTGAAATTTTTTTTGTAGATCCCTATATACAGCGCGCATATCAAGTTTATTTTCGATAATCGATTAATGTATTCGTTTTTTTTTGTTATCGAATAAAAACATTATCGAAATTCAGTTATAAAATTGTATCTCGCCCATCTTTTAAGCTAGAGACACCAAATTTTATATTTAGCTTTATATGTATTTTATGCAATTTAGAATTTTGTTATATTTTGGATACCGGCTCCAAATTTCCCCCAATTGAAGTTCAGTCTCAAATATAGCCAACGTGCGAATGAGTTGGCACTTTTACTTAACTGACAAATATGCCCATAGAATATCTTGATCATATGCCGAAACTTTCATTGAAATCCGTTAAGTAGCAAAAAAGTTATTAAGCAAACGTTTGGCTACTTTGCAGAAACAGGTGGACACAGCGCCAAGCGAACGCACTTGCACACACACATACAAACGCTCGCATTCTAGTCGATTCGAAGAATCGCAAATTACGTTTGAATTTTGTTGAATTATCAGCTACTGCTTCAGTTTACATTTGCCACCTTCTCAGACAGTGGAGTGGAGTGGAGTAGAAGCGACGCATGCGAAACATTTGGTTTTTTAATTTTATAAAAATTAGGTGGCGTTGTTGGTAGAGGTGATGCACGTTGCGCAATTAACGTTGGTTCGAACCTCGCCAATATCAGTTTTTTTAATAAAAAAGTTTTTTGGTTGTTAAAGAGTAAACTTGAAATTTTTTTTATAAGTTTACGCAAAATTTAAGTGTATTGAAAAACACAGGTTCGACGAGGCTCAGGGTATCCCCTAGTTTGTTACGCCCGACTAGAGTTTTCTTACTTGTTATTATTGGTAAGTGTTCCAGGGCTGCTTCATAAAAAAAAAACAGCATGATTCACTTCTGCCTCGGCATTGTGAGGTCTTGTTTGTTCATTGTCATCGTTTGAATCTTGGTTTTGTCCATGACTATATTCTGAAACAGTTCGTTCGTATTGCGCTAGGACTTTTGAGACAGTTTATAGTTACCACAGTGGTATTTCATTAAGTGTTCAGGATAGGGAACTTTAGTATAAGAATATAAGCATGAATTCTTATAAGAATATAGGAATGTAAATAAGTTTTTATGATATAATACAAATATATATTAATTATTAGTTTTTCTTAAATTTTAATATATTTATTAATTATTATTTAAAATTATAAAATGTGTGTTTTTATTTTGTATGGCTCAGGGTATCCTCTAGCCCGACTATATTTTTCTTACTTGTTATTATTATACCCTGAGCCCATTGAAAATGGGAAATCAGAGTATAATGTTTTTGTTGGATGTATGTAACAGGCAGAAGGAGGCGTGGCAGACCCCATAAAGTATATATATTCTTGATCAGGACGACAAGAGAAATCGATTTGGCCCTGTCCGTCTGTCTGTCCGTCCGTCCGTTCGTCTGTCCGTATGTATGAACGCGTCGATTTCAGCTCTCAGAAGAGCTAGAGACTTTTTTTTTTTAATTTTTTTATTTATTTGCAATCTGTTTTTATAACAATTATCAAATTGTTTAAATTACTATACTAACTAACCGGATGGTTTAAGCTCCAGTGAGCTTAAACCATATATTTACATATGTACATATTTTCAGAAAGCCTATTTTATTTATAGTCTATTTGGGAGATCCAGGACATCGAATCTTTTTAGGCGTCGTGGACTGTCATTTGAGTTCTGTAGAAGTCCCAGTGCTAAGGCGTTGCCGTGACCATGTAACCTTTTTATATATCTTTTTGTGCCCGCCTTCACTTCGTCTTTGGCAAGAGGGAGCTTAAGGTCTTTGTGGATATCATAATTGGTCATATACCAACGAGCACCTGTAATTGTTCTGAGTGTCATAGACTGGTATCGCTGCAATATTTCTATGTTTGAGTTGCTTGCTGTTCCCCATAGCTGCATCGCATAAGTCCAAACTGGCTTCAGGACAGTCTTATATAACCGTATTTTATTTTCAAGGCTTAGCTGTGATCGCGGACCTAGAAGCCAGTACATTTTCTTTGTCTTAGCTTTCAGTTGAGCTTGTTTTGCTTCTATATGCTGTTTCCAGGTAGCGCTATTGAGTGAAACTGTGGGACAGATTCCGCGTCTGAGCGAGAATGTGACTTGCACAGACTTTTGGGCGTTCACCACATTCTCCACCTTTTTAACCATACTTCAATTAGACCAAGTTCTTCTTGAAGTAGGTTGGCTGCAACAGTTGGGTCACTGTTCGTAGCAATGATTGCCGTGTCGTCAGCATATGTTGCTATCTGAACAGCATTTGTACTAGGCAAGTCTGCTGTGAAGACAGTGTACAGAACAGGGCCTAAAACACTGCCTTGAGGGACTCCAGCATCAACAGTGCATATAGTGGACGATTCATCCTGTTCTTGAACATAGAATATCCTGTTTTCTAAGTAGGATTTTATTATTAAGAAATACGGAGCGGGCAACACTTTTTTAATTTTGTACAGCAGTCCTGCATGCCACACTCTATCGAAGGCCTGTTTGACATCCAAAAATACTCCAGTGCAATATTTTTTGCTTTCAAACGCATTTAGAATTTCCTGCGTAATGCGATGACATTGTTCGATCGTACCATGTCCCCTTCTGAACCCAAACTGATGTTCGGGTATGATATTTAGCTTGTCCAGTACAGGTAACATTCTACTCAAAAGTATACGTTCAAATACTTTAGAGAACGTCACCAGCAAACTAATGGAACGGTACGATGATGTGCAGCCTTCCGGTTTGTTGGGCTTTGGAATCATCTGCGCATTTCCACTGACTTGGAAAGTATTCGAGTCGAAGCATAGCATTATATATGTATGTCAGTAGCCGGATGCATTTTTTTGGGAGAATTCTAATAGTGTTTGCACAAATTTTATCGTATCCAGGAGACTTTTTCTTATTTAGCTTTTTCATTTCCTCTTCTACCTCTGAAACAGTCGTTTGGCTTATCGGCAGGCTCATTTGACAGACTGATTCCAGAAAATGATTTACTGTGTCAGTATCGGTTTCCGCATTAGGCTTAAAAACTGAGCTTAAATGTTTTGCAAATGCTTCAGCCTTCTCAAGATTGTTTCTGCAGCGTTAGCCGTTGCTGTCAGTAATTATGGTTGCTCTTCTGGCAGGTTTTTTTAGATATTTTGTTTTCTGTTCAAGCCAATTTTTAAATGCGCTTATATTAGTTTTGGCATTAGTAATTCTATAAGGCTTTTGCTTGAAGCAAACTGTAGAACCATATGTCAAAATAATGGGTGAGTGATCGGAGCTCAAGTCAAAACTCTCCTCTATTTTAAAATTGTTTTGCGGAAGTCCAGAGTAATCAAGTAAAATCAAGTAAATCAAGTAAATCTGGGATTTTCCTCGTATCAGTTGGCCAATATGTTGGCTTACCTGTCGACAGGGTTGAGTATTTATTATGCGTTATGTATTTATACAGTTCAGCACCCTTTGGGTTTACTAGTCTCGATCCCCACCAGGGGTGTTTTGCGTTGTAGTCGCCACCAGCAATAAACTGTCTACCCAGTCCTTGAAAAAGTGCAGAGATATCTAGGTGGCACATATACTGCAGCAACAGCGATGTTTGAATGCATACATTTTATTTGAATTGTTGCAACTTGCATTAAATTTGTGCTGATGCTGTCCAGAGTTTTATAAATAAGTGTATTTTTAACTATAACGGCACTTCCCCCTTGTGCTCGGCCAGATGGGTGATACGCATTTATAATATCATACCCTTTAATAACTATGTAATTTTTCTTTGTGAAGTGAGTTTCTGATATTAATAATATATCAATGTTGTTGTTTTTAATAAATAAAGTTATTTCATTTCGATGATTGGAAAGCCCATTGGCATTCCATATTGCTATACGAAGATCTACTTGCATAGTTTGTTTACTAACAACATTATCATGTTGAGCAAGTTGGTTGTAAGTTCCGATTGTTTTATTAATAGCTGTTCAATTCTATCTAATGCTGATTTTTCTGGTATTACAGTCTCACCCTTCAGTGCTTGTGCATAGCTAGCTTGATTTGTGTACATATTTCGTGATTATGGTTTGTTGGAATGTTTAATGTTGGGCGGTTAGCCGATAGTGCTGGCCTGCTATGGAGTAAGCTCGACTTTTTTTTGTTTGTAGCTGGCAGCGTGATTTTCTTGGCAGTTGGCGCAAGTAGCTGGTTCACTCTTTTCTTTAGGACATTTAATACTTAGGTGATTCTCAGCGCACTTAACACACTTGAACCGTTTGTTGCAGTATGATTTGGTGTCCAAATTCTTGGCATCGGTAGCACTGCACCATGTCACTAACTTTCCTCGGTGGTTCTATTGTTACCATGGCATTGTTAATATGTTTTATTTTATAGATCTCATGGTTGTTCTTATTCGGCTCTAGGTCTATAAAGAACATAGGTAGTGGTTCCTTAGTGATACGGCTCTTAATATTTTGAATTCCTCTAACAGTGTGGCCTTGCTGTTCAATAGAATGTTTAATTGTTTCAGTTTGTGTAGAGTGATGTATATTTTTGGCTACAACTCTAAATGCCCTCTCCTGTTTAAGCTGGAATGTGTGGTAATTAACTTTATCAATCTTCAATATTTTGATGATGTCCCTATATTTTTCAATATTTTTCACCATGATGCGTATATGACCGTCTCGTTGGGATTTATATGTAAATTCAGTGACATCTAGATATGGCTTAAGATATTTTAACAAACCATTTATATCACTGACATTGGACACAAAGATTGGCGGCGGCTTTTCAGGTGTTGTTGTTGTGTTGTCGCTTTCCATTTCGTCATCCAGTGTTGGGTTGAGAGTGGTGTCCTTCTCCGTATCTGCCAAGAGGGCAAAGTGGTTAGCCGAGCTAGGAGGTCTATCTATGGCCATGACTTTTCTCACTAGATTTGGAGAGTTATCATTTTTTTCGTTTATTTATGCGTGGATTGGTAGGCACCTTTTGCCACGCTAAATTATTGTTTTCGTCGTCTAAAGACATCGTTTTTGCTGCTTTACAGCAGCAAAAGTGCAGTCGCTTATCACGTTATTCGTGCACTGTTTGTCCGTCTGCTCGATTAGCGTTGTGACTTATTAAATGCAAAAATCACACTTCAATAGTGTTGGGTGTGAATTAAAACTAATTTAGATGGGTACACTTGATAAACCCCTTGAGCTATAGACATGAAATATTTTTTGTAGATCCCTATATACAGCGCGCATATCAAGTTTATTTTCTATAATCGATTAATATATTCGTTTTTTTGTTATCAAATAAAAACATTATCGAAATTCAGTTATACAATTCTATCTCGCCCATCTTTTAAGCTAGAGACACCAAATTTTATATTTAGCTTTATATTTTATTTTATGCAATTTCGAATTTTGTTATATTTTGGATACCGGCCCCAAATTTCCCCCAATTGAAGTTCAGTCTAAAATATAGCCAACGTGCGAATGAGTTGGCACTTTTACTAAACTGACAAATATGCCCATAGAATATCTTGATCATATGCCGAAACTTTCATTGAAATCCGTTAAGTAGCAAAAAAGTTATTAAGCAAAACGTTTGGCTACTTTGCAAAAACACGTGGCAGCAGCGCCAAGCGAACGCACTTGCACACACACATACAAACGCTCGCATTCTAGTCGATTCGAAGAATCGCAAATTACGTTTGAATTTTGTTGAATTATCAGCTGCTGCTTTAGTTTACATTTGCCACCTTCTCAGACAGTGGAGTGGAGTGGAGTAGAAGCGACGCATGCGAAACATTTAGTTTTTTAATTTTATAAAAATTAGGTGGCGTTGTTGGTAGAGGTGATGCACCTTGCGCAATTAACGTTGGTTCGAACCTCGCCAATATCAGTTTTTTTAATAAAAAAGTTTTTTGGTTGTTAAAGAATAAACTTGAAATTTTTTTATAAGTTTACGCAAAATTTAAGTGTATTGAAAAACACAGGTTCGACGAGGTTCAGGGTATCCCCTAGTTTGTTACGCCCGACTAGAGTTTTCTTACTTGTTATTATTGGTAAGTGTTCCAGGGCTGCTTCATAAAAAAAAAACAGCATGATTCACTTCTGCCTCGCCATTGTGAGGTCTTGTTTGTTCATTGTCATCGTTTGAATCTTGGTTTTGTCCATGACTATATTCTGAAACAGTTCGTTCGTATTGCGCTAGGACTTTTGAGACAGTTTATAGTTACCACAGTGGTATTTCATTAAGTGTTCAGGATAGGGAACTTTAGTATAAGAATATAAGCATGAATTCTTATAAGAATATAGGAATGTAAATAAGTTTTTATGATATAATACAAATATATATTAATTATTAGTTTTTCTAAAATTTTAATATATTTATTAATTATTATTTAAAATTATAAAATGTGTGTTTTTATTTTGTATGGCTCAGGGTATCCTCTAGCCCGACTAGAGTTTTCTTACTTATTATTTAATTCTTTTTGCCGAGGGAGAAGGACATCGTCTCACACCAGTTTTTTTTATTGGTTTTGTGTGACTTTTTTTTAGATCTATATACAGCGCGCAGATCAAGTTTATTTCCAATAATCGATTAATATAACTATTGAAATTCAGTTTAAAGATTATATCTCGCCCGTCTTTAAAGCTAGAGACACCAAATTTTATATTTACCTTTATATGTATTTTATGCATTTTCGAATTTTGTTTAATTTTGGATACCTGTCTAGTTTCTTTCTTCCTCTTTACGTTCGAGAATTTTAACATTAACGGGATCTGCTTTGTATGTTGAACACCCGACCGCCCGTCTGTAACGTCAGAGCACAACCGTTGACTACAAATAGCTCACAGTGTAGTCTTTAAATAATTAAAGACGAGGAACACTTGTTAACTACCCCCCCTTTGAACTATGAGCGTCCTCGCTCATCTTGAAGCTGTCGACGACCCTTTTCGCCTCCATCGAAGTCCGCCTTCTCCTCAAAGCTCGGTGGAGCAGAATGGAACCGCAGGCAAAGAAACTGAGACCGACTCCCACGCCGAACCACATCTTGGGAGCCCCGGCTGACGTTACCCTCTCTTGTAGCTCTTGGATGATTTGTAGATTGTTGTTATTCATCCTGTGCAAATACGGCATACTGAGCACCGGATCATGGCTGATGATGTCAACTAAAGGGCAAGCCGCTATGCCCACAATCTTGTTCAAAGCCTCGTGTCGGTTTATGTATTTTGTTTACGACGGCCAATCGTTCAAAGGTGACGAGGTAGGTGCCGTTAACTTTCACTTCTGGGCCGTTGTCGGTGCTAATGCGTGCTGGGCTTTCGTTCACCACAATAACGCCGTCGTCTACCTGCGTGATTGGAGTCAAGTGGCTTGGTTGTGGCAGCTTGCTTTGCCACCTAAATGCAGGGATCGTGCGCAGGTGTCGTACTTGGCTATCTCGCAGAAAGAGGAGTAGGTCGTGGTAGTGCCGGCTACTGCTAGGATGTTATCATCATATTCCGCCATGGTGTTGTCCTGGCCTGGAGTATGGTGTGCTCGTGTGCTACCGGCAGGATGCTGACCCTCTTACATATAAATTTAATCCTAGGGTAATCTACTAGTACATGAATTTCATTTTCGGACTGAAGGACCTTAACAAACTTATTATAGTGACCTCCGTGGGATGTTCCACTAATACGGATGTTAAGTCGTTATGATCAAATATTGTCGGGTTTACTATGTTAGCCTTTGCAATCGTGATTATGAGCATAATATTTTGTATTTCTATTATTAACATTTCTAGCCAGAAGCGCCTCGTATAAATACGAAGTGTCTACTAGCTCTTTCTGTTTTTGCTTTAAGTATTTGGTTTACTGTTTCTGTTAATTGGTTCAGCTGCCTTTTGGTTTCTGTAAATATTTCTATCTGTCTATTATTTGACTCGATCAACTTGTAGAAGTGAAAAGCATTAGCTCTGTGTTTCTCTCAACTTACACTAGCCTACTAAACATTCGCTTTTCGACGTTGTCCTTATGGACCACCCTCCCCTTAACAAGAATAGACGTTCCAACGTCTGCCTGAACGGTCTTCTAGGTACATAAAGGGGTTAGTTTGTTGTCTAATCTCTTATTTGTTTTAACAAACACTTTCTCTCCTACCTCAAACACTTTGTTCTGTCTGCTAGGGTTATTTCTGTCTAGCTGGGCTTGTTGAGCTTTCTCAAGTTTTTTACTGATGGTTTCTTTAAGTTCGTCTGTTGACCCGTGTATTAACTCTATTGGCTTCTTGTCTGTCCCGGAATGTATTGATCGATTGTATTCCACTGTCGCATGTAGGACTAGCTCTATTGTATCATCTATTTTCTTCTCGATTCTTAGGCACCTGGCAATCTCTAACAGGGTGCTATGAAAACGCTCTACCTGACTATGGGAGGTGCTATGAAGCGGTGGTGCATTTACGATATCTATCCTATAGCATTAGCATTGAGGAGATTGTTTCTGAATTGAATGACGTCTCATTATCGCCATAAATGATTCTTTGCCCGGTTTGTAGTGTATTTTCGCGTTGTGTTCGTTAATATACGACTTCCGCCTTTTTATCTTTGCATTGGGATTTATGTCAGATACGTGAGAAGTTGATGGTCCGTGTAGATATTTATATCTTTCGTGCCATACAAGTAGTGTTGCAACTTGCCTAGCGCCCACACGATAGCCAACAGTTCTCTTTCGTTGGTGGCATAGTGTGTTTCGGACTTCTTGAGGGTTCTTGATATCATAGTAATGGGTCTTCTATCCTGTGACAGTACCGCCCCAATACCATATGCAGAAGCATCCTTCGTTAGATCGAATGGTTTTTTGAAGTATATTCCTTAGTCTCTTAAAAGCATCTCTCTGCACGGTGTCAAAGCTGATAATAGTTTTCTTTGACATGTGCTTACTTATGGAGCCGTTCTCGCCTTTTAGAATGCATGTTAACGGCTTTGCTATTGTCTTTAATGAAGCACCTGTAATAGGTAGCCATGCCTAAGAGCGATCTTAATTCATAGAGGTTCTTTGGCTCAGGGTATTCTTTGATAGCTTTTACCTTTTCTGGGTCAGTTTTTGCTCCGCCCTCAGTCACAATAAATCCTAAATATTCCAAACCTTTTTTAAAGAAGTGAGTCTTTTCTCTAGAAACTTTCATGTTAGCATCACACAGGCTATTTAGAACCCAATCTATGTGCTTAACATGATTTTTTCATTCTCCGAAAAAATTATGACGTCGTCTACGTAAACATAACAAGTTTTCCCGATTTGTTCACGCAGGACGTCGTCGATTGCTCTTTGGAAGATGCTTCCCGCATTCTTCAACCCGAACGGTAATCGACAAAACTCATATTTTCCCCGGTTTACTGAAAAGGATGTTTTTTCGCGGTCTTGTTCCGCAAGGTAAATTTGATGGAAGCCAGATTTTAAATCTAGCGTTGTGAATTACTTAGCTTTTCCCAGATTAGCCAAAATTATGGGGATGCTCTGCATGGGGTACTTGTCAGCAATGGTTCGCGCATTTAACTTCCTAAAGTCGATGATCAGGCGTTTGTTTTTATTGCTATTTTCATCGTGATTTTTTTTGTCTACAACCCAGGTGGGGCTGTTGTACGGAGACTTTGATGGCCTGATGACGCCATTGCCAAGTAGGTCTTTGATTTCTTTGTTAACGAAATCGGACACGCCCATTGGATGTGGGTACAGTTTTTACTAAACTGACAAATATGCCCATAGAATATGTTGATCATATGCCGAAACTTTCATTGAAATCCGTTAAATAGCAAAAAAGCTTTTAAGCAAAACGTTTGGCTACTTTGCAAAAACACGTGGCAGCAGCGCCAAGCGAACGCACTTTTTCTATTCATGAGCGCACACATACAAACACTCGCATTCTAGTCGATTCGAAGAATCGCAAATTACGTTTGAATTTTGTGTAATTATCAGCTGCTGCTTTAGTTTACGTTTGCCACCGCTTTCCCAGACAATGGATTGGCATCGTTGGTAGAAGCGACGCACGCGAAACGAGAGGACACCAGGCGACGTCGGAAATTTATTTAGTTTTTTAATTTATAAAAATTAGGTGGCGTTGTTGGTAGAGACGATGCACGTTGCGTATTTAACGTAGGTTCGAACCTCGCCAATGTCAGTTTTTTAATAAAAAAAGTTTTTTGGTTGTTAAAGAGTAAACTTGAAATTTCTTATAATTTTACGCAAAATGTAAGTGTATTGAAAAACGCAGGTTAGATGGGGCTCAGGGTTCCCCTAGTCGGTTACGCCCGACTAGAGTTTTCTTACTTGTTTTTTTCTTATTTATGCGATTTTGTCTGTCTTTAAATTAAAAATTTCAAATTAAATTTTTTTTGTTAAATTTGAAAAAATAGTGGATTAAACACACATCTATTGCGTAAGCTTAACATAACATAAGTATAGCAATTCAATTATATTTTAAAATTGTAACAGAACACAGTGACATTGTAACATATTTTATATGCTTTTTCCTTTTCTTGATATCCTAATTTGCTTTGTCTTTACTTATATCTACATATATGACTATGAGTTTTTTTCAGTACGTTTTATTTTTGATTTATGATTTTTTTGTTTTAAGGCTGATATGAAGGTATGTCCCTTATCTTCTAGTACTTTGTGTTATGTAAAACGAGGTGTTAATTTATTTCTTGTATTTTCTTTTCGAAAAATTGTTTCGTCTCTGTCAAGTTGTGCGGGGTTAGTTTTGTCTTTGTTTAAAATAGCTGTGCGTTTTTGTGTTTTGTCGGTTAATTGTTGAACTACTTCTGGGTATAACTTTCTTTGGTTTAAATTTAGTTCTTGTAAGTATTCGTGTTCGTTGGTAAAATTTGCTGTTTTATTAAAAGTATGTGTTCTACCTGAAAATAATTCAAATGGCGTATAGTCCGTGCCTGAGTGAATTGCATTATTATACGTGGTCAATGCTTCCCACAATATCTCTTCGTGTGTGCAAGGTAAACTATTTTTTTTTTTTTCAAATCAAATATATTCTTTTTTTTTTTTCAAATCAAATATGATTCTGTTGGTTTCTGTTAGGGATGAATGAAACCGTTCCACCGTGGAGTTGCTTGAAGATTGTTGAAATGATGTTACATGTCGGATGATATTATATTGTTTACAAAAATCAATAAAAATGTTTCCCGCAAATTCTGGTCCTTGATCACAAATTATTTTCTTTGGAATTTCAAAGGTACAAATAAAATGATTTAACAACATTGATACAGTTCCTAGCAGGTATGGTGTAACCGGTAGCAAATCTTGATAGTTTGTCAATTATTGTTAATATATTTATGGTTAATTGAATATATATCCAAGTGAATTAAATCTAATGGCTGATGTGGTATTTCGGGTTCTTGAAATGGTACTTTTTGGGGTTGTCTGTCATATTTCATTGTTTGACATAAGTCGCAATTATTGATTGTTTGTGAAATTTTTTGTTTCATGTGGGTGAAATATATTGATCGTTTTAAATGAGCGCACGTTCATCGATTCCTCTATGATTATTTTTAAGGTGATATTCTCTAATTTCCTTTTGCTGATCGTCGGGTGTTCTAACCTCTCTTAAAAATTCTGTGCAACTTAAAACCTTGTAAATTTTACTATGAGCAAAGTATACACATGCTGCACCATTTTAAATATTGTGTCTGTTGCAAGTATTGCGCAAGTTTTATTCGGCTTCAAAGCGGATTTCAACAGTTTTGTCGTTACTTTTTCATTAAAACTGGGCTAAAAAAGGTACGCCTTATTTTGTTTTTGAAAGGCACTTCTACTTTAATATTTGATTGATCGGATTCTTTAAAAATAATTTGTATATTAAAGTCATTAAGTGGTTTTTCGGAAATGAATATACCTTGTGTCCCAATTTTCTTGTGCAGAATGTATAGTTTCTCCACAGGTTGCATTATGCCTACGCATAACTGTGTATGTGTGTGTATACGCATAGTTCGTTTATTTATTTCTGTGCGATATCCGCGATATGCATAAGCACTAGGAAATCCCAATTAAGCCCTTTTTCGCTAGTAACTTCAGATTTCTAAAAGGGTCAGCAGGTACCAAAAATATGTAACATTCCCACCCCTATGCCTACGCATAACTGTGTATTAAAGTGTGCATGCGTTATATGTAATGTATATATAAAAGAAGCGTAAAATGGTTTTAGTAACAGCTCCCATGGGGTTCAGGGTATCTCTTAATCGAGCCGTCTCGATTGGAGCACTCTTACTTGTTCGTTCTAAATTAATGAAGATGTTTAAGTAATTTAAGAGATCTATCCCTATTATAAAATTATACTTTCTACCTTTCAATGCTGCTATCTTCCATCTAATTCTAGCATTTTTAGGTAGATTAAACTCCCTCGGGGCTGTGGTATGAATTTCATACTTAATTACTTCTCTGCCTGTTATGGCGCTGTATGGTATTGGGTCGTTAAGTTTTATTTGTTTAAAATAATCAAGGTGTTGGCTAAACTTAAAGTTGCCCCTGAATCTATCAAAGCTAAATAAGTCCAATCGTCTATTGTTAGTTTTATACCCTGAGCCCATTGAAAATGGGAAATCAGGGTATAATGTTTTTGTTGGATGTATGTAACAGGCAGAAGGAGGCGTGGCAGACCCCATAAAGTATATACATTCTTGATCAGGACGACAAGAGAAATCGATTTGGCCCTGTCCGTCTGTCTGTCCGTCCGTCCGTCCGTCCGTCTCGTCTGTCCGTCTGTTAAGTGTCATTTATTTGCAATTTACATTGATTGATGCTTATAATTTTATTGCCCTGAATATTAAGATTTACATTAATTTTCTGGCAATTTTGTTTTACAACTGTAGTGGTTATGTTCCAAGTTACAATAATATTTAGCTCAATATATTTTATCATTTCTTTGCTATTTATGTGTTCATAATTACAGATTGGTTTTGTGTGTAATAGAATTTTTGCTATGCATTCATCAAGTATTGGTTTACTATCTCGATTAAAGATTTTATTATCTTTTTCATAGTAAGAAGTAGTACTAGTGTAATCGAGTTGATAGCCATTATTATCAGGATATGGGATAATTTTAATTGTGTTAGTGGATTGAAAGTCTATTGGGATATGGGATACAATTAGTATGATAGTTAATCCAAGTGGATGTTTTGATTAAAAGGATATTTCCATTATCCATTATCGACGTCCTAGTCTTAACAATTGCATACCCATTTCAATATCTTCTACATATTCTATGAATTGCAATAACTGGTAGATAAAGGTATTTTGCATGTTTTTCTTGTTTCTATGGTCTTGTATTTTTTTATGTCGTTGTTGATTATATTTATTATGCCGTTTGTTTCGTTCATTTGGACAATATTAAGGGATAATATTTTTTTCAAACTTTATTCTGTCGTTATCGTCAAGTGTACCAAAAAGGAATTTGTATAGTGAGCCTACTATATTGAATAATCCGCGTTTATTACGATTTTTATGATGAAAGATTATGCCGTTTAATTCTTGTTGCAATTTGTTGTATAAATGATTTATTTGTGTCGAATTTTTAAATAAAGGAATGGATCTACGGAAATATTCATTTGTTATTATTATTTCAGTTATGTTGATTCTTAAAGAGTGATGCTCGAATCTTGTTGGCAATTCTAAAGGTTTGTCTGAGAATAGTAGGTATCCATGGTCTGTATCCAAGCTGTTCATCTGTATTTGTTGGGTGTGGCATATCGTACAGAATGTAAGTGATAGTATGATTATGAAGTAGAAACCTGTGGGATTTGAATTTGGTTAATTTTCTTTGATTTTTTAAATTGTGTTTTATAGTAACGTGTAATTCTATTTTTGTTAGTAATTTGGTAATGATCTGGGTCTGTTTTTTCAACATTTTTATTGGCTTTGAAGGGATTTTCTAATTTTCCTTTTTGTAACGGTCCTTTTCGATATCTTGTATCGACTTCGTATTCTTGTCGGTCGCTGTTAATTTTACTTATTACTTTTTCTTTTTTTTTTCTTGAGTGTCTAACTTTGGTTGTGTGCAGGAGTTTGTCCAGTTGTGTCATGTTTTGTTTTGTGGTTGTAAATGTAGAGAATGGTTTCTATTTTACTAAGTTTAGTTTCTTCGTCGTTTAAAGTGTTGATTATTCTAATTTTTTCATTTATAGTTTTGTGTAGTCGTTCGATGTCTTGCTATTCCTGTTTTTGTAGTATTTAATTGTAATTCTACTCCTTCGTTTTCAAGCCATTTTTTGAGTGCTAGGCTGGAAAATTCATTCTTGCATTCTATCCAATCTTTTGTTTTGATATTTTCGAGAGTAGCGAATTTTGAATAAATGTCTATGCAACTAAGATAATGTTTGCCTTCAGAGGAATAAATGTCTATTACAAATTTATCGCGACAGTGTTCGGGTTTGGGGGTAATTTTCATCGGCATGTCTGTATTTCTATGTTCGGTTTTTGCTAAGTTGCAGGTGATACATTCGTTTATTATGTTTTGCGTTAGTAATTGGCTGTTAGGGAAATAGTAAGTTTCACAAAAGAGTTTATTTGTTTTTTGAATTCCGGGGTGTAATAGTTTTTCATGGGTTTTCAAAATAAGTTCCTTAAATTCGGCATATTAGTTTATATTTTTTAATTGAATAAGACTTCGTACAATTTTAGTATGGTTAGTGTTGATAATTTCTTTGTGTGTATTTTGAATGATTTCAAAATCTGCGTCACTGTCTATAAACATTACGCTAGTCTTTGTACAAAAATAGTCAATCAGATATTTTTCGGCTTTGTCTTTAGTCATGTTATCGTAAATAATGTGAATTATTAATTTTTTGAAGTAATTCTGCTTTTTAATATTTGGAGTGCCTTTAGAAAATATAATTTGTCTTTTAAAAGTGTTTATTGGTTTCTCTGTAATGCAAATTAAGTTACTATTGTCTTCGTCAGCGCTATGTTGTGTTTCTTCTGTGAAATAAGTGTGTTCTATTTTTGATCGCGATAGAGCGTCAGCTACGTGGTTTTCTTTTCCCTTTATAGTACTTTATATCGAAATCGTATTCTGATAATTTTACTCTCCATCGGGTTAATTTTGAATTTGGTTCTTTCATTTTATACAACCAACATAATGGTTGATGGTCACTATTGATTTCGAAATGTCGGCCTAGAAGGTAGTGTCGAAAGGTTTTTGTTTCCCATACAATAGCTAAAAGTTCCTTTTCTATGGCGCTGTAGTTAGTTTCGTGGTCGTTGAGGGTTCTACTGATAAAACTGATGGGATGACCGTCTTGAGAAAGTACAACTCCAGGAGCTACATTAATTGCGTCAGTTGTTAAAATGAATTTATTTTTGAAGTCTGGAATTTTTAAAATTGGATCATTGGAAATAAGTTGTTGTAATTTTTCAAAGGCTCTAATGTATTCTGGGTTTTTAATATCTATTTTTGCGTCTTTACGAAGTACTGTTGTCATTGGTTTGGCTATGTCTGCAAAATTTGGAATAAACTTTCTATAATAACAGGTTAGTCCAAGAAAACCTTTTATTTCCTTTTTTTTGTAGGAATAGGATATTTGAGAATGGCTTTGATTTTATCAGGATTGGGTTTTATTCCATCCTTGATTATTATATGTCCTAGGAAGGTAGTTTCTTGTTTTAGAAACTCGCATTTGTCAAGTTGTAATTTGAGATTTGCTTCAGAAAGCTTCTCGAAAACTAATTGTAGTGAGTGTAGGTGTTCTTTCAAAGATGTTGGTTACGCCAAGACTATTGAAAGGGGTTTGTTGTGGAGTTACTGGTGTATGTTGTCCGAAACGATTATTGTCAAATTGGGTTTGTCTAAAATTTGGTCTGTGTGTATAGTGTAATGGTCTGACTGGATTATGTGCTGGTTGCATTGGTCGAGGTGGATAATGGTTAGGTGGAGAAATGTTATTGTTAGTATAATTAGGTGTTGGCAGAAGATATGGATATTGTAGATAGCGTTGATATGGGACATAGGAATGGTTTGGTTGAAGGAATGTGGGAAATTTTTGAATATTGGGATTTGGGTATGATGGCTTGAAATTTTTTTCTTGTTTTATTTTGTTTGGATTTAAATTTAAGCAGGGTTCTTCATAAAGATTTTTTTCAACCGGGCATATAATGTTTTTATACCCTGAGCCCATTGAAAATGGGAAATCAGGGTATAATGTTTTTGTTGGATGTATGTAACAGGCAGAAGGAGGCGTGGCAGACCCCATAAAGTATATATATTCTTGATCAGGACGACAAGAGAAGTTGATTTGGCCCTGTCCGTCTGTCTGTCTGTCCGTCCGTCTGTCCGTATGTATGAACGCGTTTTATGCAATTTCGAATTTTGTTATATTTTGGATACCGGCCCCAAATTTCCCCCAATTGAACTTCAGTCTCAAATATAGCTAAAGTGCGAATGAGTTGGCACTTTTACTAAACTGATAAATATGCCCATAGAATATATTGATCATATGCCGAAAATTTTATTGAAATCTGTTAAATAGCAAAAAAGTTATTAAGCAAAACGTTTGGCTACTTTGCAAAAACACGTGGCAGCAGCGCCAAGCGAACGCACTTTTTCAATGCTTGAGCGCACACATACAAACGCTCGCATTCTAGTCGAATTTTGTTGAATTATCAGCTGCTGCTTTAGTTTACATTTGCCACCGCTTCCACAAACGGTGGAGTGGCGTCGTTGGTAGAAGCGACGCACGCGAAGCATGAGGACCTGGGTTCGACACCAGGCGACGTCGGAAATTTATTTAGTTTTTTAATTTTATAAAAATGAGGTGGCGTTGTTGGTAGAGGTGATGCACGTTGCGCAATTAACGTAGGTTCGAACCTCGCCAATGTCAGTTTTTTAATAAAAAAAGTTTTTTGGTTGTTAAAGTGTAAACTTGAATTTTTTTTATAATTTTCCGTATTTTAGTGTATTGAAAAACACAGGTTCGACGGGGCTCAGGGTATCCCCTAGTCGGTTACGTCCGACTAGAGTTTTCTTACTTGTTTGGTATAAAGTATAGTATAGCTTATAGAAAGCAAAATGTCTGTTAGACACAGTACTGAAGACCTAGCCTCGTCGTTGTTGACGGGAGGTCCCTTTTGTAGTATATGTCAGGAAGTTTTAAATGGAAGCGACCTTACCGCAAATACGCCGTGTAAGCATACCTTCCATAAAAATTGTATTTTAGATCATATTCGAGAAAATACAAAACGTCCAACATGTGGATCAGATTGTAAGGCGATGTCTCTGATGTTTTCAAACAATGCATTGTTTGCAGAACTTCGCTCAGAAGCAGGCCAACAAGCCAGCAGGAATGAGTCCCTGACCGACCATAGGTCCATATCGTATAAGGGAATCAAAAATCTACTCGGAGTCGACGCTTAACACCAAGGCGTGGCATGCAGACTCGAGCAACTAACCGGAAGGAAATCTACCCCAACCAAAACGAAACCTTAAATACTCCTGATCAGAGATTCAAAAATCCACAGGAGATAGCAAATTTTATACAATCAACTATTAGTGTTCAACAGACACAGTTAGTAGAACAGCTCACGGCATTCTTGAATAAATCGATCGAAACTTGTCTGCAGAACCACTTAGCCGCATTAAAGATAGTCCCACCCGAACATCTAACACCCTCAATAAATAATAACAATACTAGAACAACAGACAGGGAACCTCAACAACCTAATAATCCGGAATTTATAATGGAAATCACGAGAGCTAGCGCTAGTCCAAGTAGTTCTAGTTCACAAAATTTCCCGGGGAAAGTACCCAACATAATGCAAAGTTGGCACCTCAAATTCGACGGTTCTAAAAACTGTATGCGAGTGGACGAATTCATTTACCGAGTTCGATCGCTCACAAAACAAAACCTAAACAAGTAAGAAATCTCTAGTCGGGCGTGACCGACTAGGGGATACCCTGCGCCCCGTCGAGTCTGTGTTTTCATAGAATTTGAGGGAAATTGGGGCCGGTATCCAAAAAATAACAAAATTCAAAATTGCATAAAATACAAAATTTGGTGTCTCTAGCTTAAAAGATGGAAGAGATATAATTTTTTAACTGAATTTCGATTTTGTTTTTAATCGATAACAATTAGTTAAGAATAGTTATCGATTTTTAAAAACAAACTTGATCTGCGCGTGATATACACGGACCTACGAGAAAATATTCTAGTCTCTAGCTCTTATACGGGCTGAAATCGGCGCGTTCAAACATACGGACGGACGGACAGACGGACAGACGGACGGCCGGACAGGGCCAAATCAATTTCTCTTGTCGTCCTGATCAAAGAATATATATACTTTACGGGGTCTGCCACGCCTCCTTCTGCCTGTTACATACATCCAACAAAAACATTATACCCTGATTTCCCATTTTTAATGGGCTCAGGGTATAATAACGACTATCAACTGCTTTGTGACAACTTATATCTTTTATTTGCCGATAAAGCGAATGATTGGTACTGGAAATTTCATCGTACACATTCTAACTTTACGTGGGAAATCTTTTGTTTAGAGTTTAAAAGAAGATTTTGAGATATAGAGACTGACTATGATATTTGGGAAAAGATAAGGAAACGTCGTCAAGGTGAAAACGAATCATTTGACGATTTCCAATCTGCCATTGAAGATCTCGTTGACAGGCTACAGAATGGAATACCGGAAAATGAGTTGGTAGAATTGTTGATTAGGAACGCGAAGCCTGTGGTTCATCACGAACTACTACATTTGAATATTTCAAATAGGCCACAACTTCGTCGAGAGATTCGTAAACATAAACAATTTTATAACGATATTAAAACTTTTAGACCACGAGGGTTAAGATCTTATGTTACAGAATTGGCCGTAAATGATATTGGTCAATTATCTGTTGGAATTGTGACAAGCCTGGTCATAAATTTGACGACTGCGTAGGTCAACGTAAAATATTTTGTTTTGGCTGTGGAGCATTTAAACCAATGTGTCCGAAATGTAACCCGTCGGGAAACCGAAAGAGGGATGTGTCAACCAACGCCCAGTAGACACATCCTCAAGCAATGTAATTACGCAAGATTTTGGAACTCAGACAGACAATCAAATTGAAACTTTAAAAACACTTTTTTCTTTTACGCCTTTACACAAAAGGTTAGAAAATTACAATTTAACCCGCCAACACATCTTTAATAATATAGATGCATTTAAGTATAGTATTAAGCCTACGCGTTCAACCAATCGTTTAAGAAGATATTGGAAAACAGTAAGTAAAGTCAGAAAGAAGTTTATATCAACGATTGCTTAGTTCCGATAATAGAATTTTTACTGACGTTAATATAGAAGGTATGTCGAACCACAAAGAGCCCAAACACCGTTCTCAAACCACCCATGGGGAAGCCATTTTCATCTGACAGGCCCTTTCAAAAATTATATATTGATCTTTTAGGACCCTATCCAAGGTCGAAAAGTGGGAATATCGGTTTACTTATAGTGGTTGATCATTTCACTAAATTTCATTTTCTGTGCCCTCTTAAAAAATTCACGGCCCCTAAGATTTGTGAATTTTTAGAAGGAGCTATCTTTTACACATTTGGTGTGCCCGAAACTATAGTGAGTATAACGGACAACGGATCACAATTTAAACCTACTGTCTTTGAGGCCTTTCTAACAAGTTTTGGTATAACTCAGAAATGTACGGCCATTTATTCGCCACAAGCTAACGCTAGCGAACGGTTGAATAGGTCAGTTTTAGCGGCTGTGTTTATGCTAGAAATTTCACTCAGAGTAATGCTGCTAGGAAATTTAACTCTAAGTTGGCACCGGTGTTTATTCCAGCTAGAGTACAGCAAAAGCGCAGTCCGAACTACTATAGGTTAAAAACTGAAAATGGGAAGGACTTAGGAGTATATCACTTAAAAGATATACAGATCAGGAAATAACGCACCCTTCATGATCTTCAGATAATGCTTCTTCGAGCAGATCTTGCTCCATTATCTGTGCTGTAGTAGACATAAAATACATTATACAAATATACCAAAAAAATTAAAGAATAAAAAAAAAAGAAATATATATACGTAATTGAAAGTGAAAAAAATGAAATATAAATACATAATTGAAAGTGAACAAAAAATGAAATAAAAGAAAATAATATATATAATGAAATAATAATAAAGATGCGGTCCACTCTAGCGTTGGTTCACCCTAGGCAGTTGTCTTGTGGCTCAGCCAACTAACGGCGAATAAAGCTGGGACCAGGCGATGGTACAGCTAGCTTGCCTAAGCTTTACGATCGTACGATTGTCCCGCAAGCGGGTAAACAAGCGAAACAGAAGTACAGAAAATAAAAGCTCTGGGCGGCGAGTCGGCGCAGCCGACTAGAAGCTTTCTTTACCATCAGACTGTAAAGACACACGCTGTAAAGACACACGACATCATCGCATCGGACATCGAACATAAATACACCTTAATAAATATATATATATATACATACAGAGTGTAAAAGAAATTAAAATTCTTAATAATACTAAATTAAGAGGTAGGTGGTAGTGTGTGTTGTGTGATCGGTTATTAAGTCATATGTTTAGTGTAGACGGAAGTGGCGTACGGCGTGCAGACCGCGTGTCTCTGGAGAAGACGAAGACTCGGAGCGTGCCAGCGTGTTCCTCGGTTGGCCAGCGAATTACATCTTGGGCCCGGAGGAGGGTGAGCACTAAGCTCAACACCACGCACCGCAAATAAGAGTGCCGAGGCTAAAACAAACAGAGAAGTACTGAGAGGTCCACTTGTATGTCAGCCAGCGCCAAATATTAAAATTTGAACAAACAAAGAAAAAAAAAATCAGAAAAGAAAAGATATGCAAAGAAGTGGTACTTTGGAGTTTATAGAATTTAATATTTTGTTATTTTAGTACTTGTAAACGAAGAACGGCCAAGTCGGCACTTATAATTGTAACCCAAGCCTAGCAATTGTAAACGAAGATCGCCCAAGTCGGCACTTAATATTAATGTAACCCAAGCCTGGCAATTGTAAACGAAGAACGGCCAAGTCGGCACTTATCCCACATCAATTAGCACCCTCAAGTACCCCAGCAACATGTATCACCCACAAAAACCCCAGCAACATGTATCACCCGAAAGCTGCAAACGTTCTGATAGAGTTTATATATTTGTTTAATAGACACACAAATGTTAGTCTTAAGCTAGTATTCAATAAAGCAAGTTGTCATAATCCTACCCTGACTTCGTCTTTTACTATATTAGTGTTGTCGTTAGCATATGTCGCGACATTCATTCGACTCATAACATATACCCAACAACAATATTTAATTGGCGCAGCCGGTAGGATAGTAATAAATCGTGGATCACCTGATGCAATAATTACATTATTAATTCTTGTGCCCATTTACTGCTATCCGCTAAACAACTAACGCGAAGGCATGTCAAGTTTTTTAGTTAAAACCTCGACAATGACGCGTATACCGAAATTCGCATATTGCCAGAGCCGCATTGTGCAACAACTAAAACTTGAAAATATTTCAAGAAGACGCGATAGAATTCGAAGCGAAAATATAACCAGAAGCTTCTGGTTATCTCAATAAAATTCGAAAGTGCTATCTGTGCAAACCGAAAACCGAACTTAAAATTAAGTGAATAAAATTAAACCAATAATAACTTACAACAAAAAGAAACCGAACTTTAAATTAAGTGAACTTAATTAAACAAATCATAACTTACAATAAAAAAAAAAAAAAAAAAAAATGAACTTAAAATTAAGTGAATAAAAATTAAACAAATAATAACTTACAACAAAAAGAAACCGAACTTAAAGTTAAGTGATCCTAACTAAACAAATCATCTTACAATAAAAAAAGGAATTGAACTTAAAATTAAGCAAATTCAAGTTAACTAATAATAATATAATAATAACAAGTAAGAAAACTCTAGTCGGGCGTAACCGTTTTTCAACACACTTATATTTTGCGTAAAATTATAAAAAAACATGTAAGAAAAGTCTAGTCGGGCGTGAACGACTAGAGGATACCCTGCGTCCCGACGAATCTGTGTTTTCATAGAATTTGGGGGAAATTGGGGCCGGTATCCAAAAAATAACAAAATTCGAAATTACATAAAATTAATATAAAGCTAAATATAAAATTTGAGGTCTCTAGCTTAAAAGATATGCCAGATATAATTTTTTAAATGAATTTCGAATTTGTTTTTAATCGATAACAATTAACTGGGGATAGTTTCAAGTCTCTAGCTCTTATACGGGCTGATATCGGCGCGTTCAAACATAGGGACAGACGGACGGACGGTCGGACAGACGGACGGACAGGCGGACGGACGGACAGGGCCGAATCGATTTCTCTTGTCGTCCTGATCAAGAATATATATACTTTATGGGCTTTGCCACGCCTCCTTCTGCCTGTTACATACATCCAACAAAAACATTATACCCTGATTACCCATTTTCAATGGGCTCAGGGTATAAAAATCAAGTCTACTCTTTAACAACCAAAAAACTTTTTTATTAAAAAACTGACATTGGCGAGGTTCGAACCTACGTTAATTACGCAACGTGCATCGTCTCTACCAACGCCACCTTATTTTTATAAAATTAAAAAACTAAATAAATTTTCGACGTCGCCTGGTGCCGAACCCAGGTCCTCATGTTTCGCGTACGTCGCTTCTACCAACGACGCCACTCCACTGTCTTAGAAATCGGTGGCAAATGTAAACTAAAGCAGCAGCTGATAATTCAAACGTAATTTGCGATTCTTCGAATCGACTAGAATACGAGCGTTTGTATGTGTGTGTGCAAGTGCGTTCGCTTGGCGCTACTGCCGCGTGTTTTTGCAAAGTAGCCAAACGTTTTGTTTAATAACTTTTTTGCTATTTGACGGATTTCATTGAAATTTTCGGCATTTGATCAACATATTCTATGGGCATATTTGTCAGTTTAGTAAAAGTGCCAACTCATTCGCACGTTGGCTATATTTTAGACTGAACTTCAATTGGGGAAAATTTGGGGCCGGTATCCAAAATATAACAAAATTCGAAATTGCATAAAATACATATAAGGCTAAATATAAAATTTGGTATCTCTAGCTTAAAAGATGGGCGAGATAGAATTTTATAACTGAAATTCGATAATGTTTTTATTCGATAACAAAAAAACGAATATATTTATCGATTATCGAAAATAAACTTGATATGTGCGCTGTATATAGGGATCTACAAAAAAAATTTCAAGTCTCTAGCTCTTCTGAGAGCTGAGATCGACGAGTTCATACATACGGACAGACGGACAGACGGACGGACGGACGGACGGACGGATAGACAGACGGACAGGCCAAATCGATTTCTCTTGTCGTCCTGATCAAGAATATATATACTTTATGGGGTCTGCCACGCCTCCTTCTGCCTGTTACATACATCCAACAAAAACATTATACCCTGATTTCCCATTTTCAATGGGCTCAGGGTATAACAAGTAAGAGTGCTCTAATCGAGACGGCTCGATTAAGAGATACCCTGAACCCTGTAAGAGCTGTTACTAAAATCATTTTAAGCTTCTTTTATATATACATTGCATATAACGCATGCACACATTAATACACAGTTATCCGTAGGCATAGGGGTGGGAATTTTATATATTTTTGGTACCTGCTGACCCTTTTAGAAATGACAAAATGTGCGCATTCATTACAGTATTCAATGGGTTCAGGGTATAAAAATT
>JAWNOD010000548.1:0-13977 GCA_035046225.1 Drosophila pegasa | reverse complement strand
ACTTCGTCTTTATTATATTAGTGTTGTCGTTAGCATATGCCGCGACATTCATTCGACTCATAACATATACCCAACAACTATATTTAATTGGCGCAGCTGGTAGGATAGTAATAAATTGTGGATCACCTGATGCAATAATTTCGTTATTAATTCTTGTGCCCATTTACTGCTATCCGCTAAACAACTAACGCGAAGGCAACCCACGCAACGGTCAATATCGTGTCAAGTTTTTAAATAAAACCTCGACAGTGACGCGTATACCGAAATTCGTATATAGCCAAAGCCCATTGTGCAACAACTAAAACTTGAAAATATTTCAAGAAGACGCGATAGAATTCGAAGAGAACATAATTCCAGAAGCTTCTGGTTATCCCAAGAAAATTCGAAAGTGCTATCTGTGCAAAAGAAACCGAACTTAAAATTAAGTGAATAAAATTAAACAAATAATAACTTACAACAATAAGAAATCAAACTTAAAATTAAGTGAACCTAATTAAACAAATCATAACTTACAATAAAAGAAGGAAATTGAACTTAAAATTAAGTAAATATAATTAAACAAATAATAACTTACAACAAAAAGAAACCGAACTTAAAGTTAAGTGAACCTAATTAAGCAAATCATAACTTACATTAAAAAAGAAACCGAACTTAAAATTAAGTGAACACAATTAAACAAATCATAAGATACAATAAAAAGAAATTGAACTTAAAATTAAGCAAATACAATAATATATAATAATAATAAAAAGAAACTTAAAAATAAGATAACATAAAATAAAATAAAAATAAAAATACCAAACTAAAGAAAAAAAAATAAAATAAAATAAAAACACCAAACTAAAGAAAACAAGTAAGAAAACTCTAGTCGGGCGTAACCGATTAGGGATACCCTGAGCCCCTCGAACCTGTGTTTTTCAATACACTTACATTTTGCATGAAATTATAAAAAAATTTCAAGTTTACTCTTTAACAACCAAAAAACTTTTTTATTAAAAAATGACATTGGCGAGGTTCGAACCTACGTTAATTGCGCAACGTGCATCTACTTGATAAACTTCATATGCGCGCTGTATATAGGGATCTACAAAAAAAATTTCAATTCTCTAGCTTTTCTGAGAGCTGAGAAGCGACGCGTTCATACATACGGACAGACGGACGGACAGGGCCAAATCGATTTCTCTTGTCGTCTTGGGGTCTGCCACGCCTCCTTCTGCCTGTTACATACATCCAACAAAAACATTATACCCTGATTTCCCATTTTCAATGGGCTCAGGGTATAATAAACGGCATCGTAGTCGAAAACCTACATAAAACCATGACCCAACTATCCAGCAGTGATCCATAAATCTAGACCAAAGACACAGAATTGACGACTTAGATACACAACCCAACGTTGTGAAAGAACTAACAGAATTTTCAGGAAACCAGGCAGAATTTAGTTCTTATTCCGATATTATATGCATTTTGGTATAATAATTACAATTAGGAAAATTGTCGGCATGTCCGATACAGAACTTGAGTCCTACAACATTGCACTTGAATGGAATGCTATTCCTTCTTGCATTAATGATTCTTTAACTCTGAGTGACTAAAATTCATTATCCGCTATGATTTTATCAGGCTTTCCTATTTTTGTGAAATGTTCTTCAAGTTGCTCTATGACGGTCATGTGATTTCTATCATTTAATGAATAAACTGCTGCAAGCTTGGAAAACTTGCCTATCGTCGTTAGGAAATGTATATATTATACGTATGGGTCTATATGGACAACTGTTTTTATAGGTCTCCTATCATATTTAATTTCTTGCACATTGGTTAACCAGTTCTAATAGTTTTCGATAGTAAATTCTATTACTTAAGTGAATGAATTTCGTTCATAAGCCTTTAAAAGGTGGCCGAGCCCTTTTTTAACCCGAATGAAATTTTTATAAACTGATATAAGCCATATGGCTATGCTAAAGCTAAAAGCTAAAGACTTGAAATTGAAACTAAATACTCGTGTATACCATACGCTCAAACCTGTTAAATCGTAATTCAGGGTGTAATGGTTTTGTTCTGAAGTCTCCAATTTTTAACGTTTTGAAGCTATGGTTAAAACAACCAAGTAAATTATCAAATTTTACCGATAAGAGATGAGCTAACGAAAAAAGGTAATTTTGTACAGCGTATGATCTATCTTTTGTGCTTAATAATTAGCAGCTTCCTTCTTTATTTTAATAGCTTGTATAAGCACACAACCCGTACACTACTATTGCACTGTCAAAGAAAATAAAAATAAAGCGGGGTATGGTAACAATAATTACATTTAAGGAAAGTATGAAAAATTATTTATAGGTCATGATGAATATTATATAATAAATTTATATGCAACCGTGAATATAGCGAAGGTTTTACAAGTAAAACAGCTTTTCTACGACTTAATGCGGCTCTTCGCCTGTAAATTCTACACAATGGATTTAAATAAACTGGGTGAGTAACAATAATTACATTTAAGAAAAGTGTATGGAAAACTCTTTATGGCTCATAATTGGCTATTAAAGTCCAACCGCCAATATAGTAAAAGTTTTACAAGTAATAAAGTAAACATAGTTCTTCTATTAAAGACCCAACGATTTAATTCTGCGAAGCCTCCCCTTCAAAAATTGTTCCTTCGCGTCGTATATTAATCAAATTCGATTATTGTCATCTACAAGAGCAACAGTCAACCAGATAAGGATTTCAATTTTTATACCCTGAACCCATGGGAATTCAGAGTATATTGGTTTTGTGAAAATGTATGTAACAGGCAGAAGGAGGCGTGGCAGACCCCATAAAGTATATATTCTTGATCAGGACGACAAAAGAAATTGTTTAAGCCCTGTCCGTCCGTCCGTCCGTCCATCCGTTCGTGTAAGGCCCTAGATCTCTTAAACGACGAAAGCTAGAGACTTGAAATGGGACATGCACACTCATGTATACCATACGCTTAACGAGTTTATCTTAAATTTTCGATAACTCATCCCATTTTCTTATCGATAACAATCGATAATTTGACTTTGTTTTTCAAGCGTAACTCTGTAACCGTAAAATCGAGAGACTTAAGATTTGCGAAGTGTATGTTACTGAAATGAATGCGCACATTTTGTAATTTTTCGATTTTGGATACCGGCCCCTCTTTCCCCAAAATTTGCAAATTTATCCAGAGGTCGTATGTCAAATACTAGACTTGTGCTTATATACCATCTTAATATACTCTGAAAGTTTCATTAGGAAAGTAGAAAAAGTTATTCAACAATCAATTTCCCTTAGTAATACCCAAATTGTTAGTAACAGGGTAACTCTTTTAAAATGGGAATTCAGGGTATAAGGGTTTTTATGCAATGCCACACTCCCCAAGGAGTTTACTTTCTCAGATTCTCAGATTTAACGGTTTATCACTGACTTTACATCTGCAACAAAACTAACCCATGGTACAATTTGGATTAAAGCAAAGCTTCATACCGACTCTGCATAAGCGAACACGCCAGCACTTGCAGCGTAGTCAAGGAACAGTTGCCGCTGCCTTTTGTTGTATGTGTTTGTAGCGAGTGACAAAGTACAAACATATAATCAATACATAACTACTCCCCCTTTAAGTTCTGACCGTCCACGGACACTGTATAACCGTTGATGATTCCTTGGACCTTGGGGCATGCTAAACACTAAATCATGACCGATTATGTTAAGGGTGTCCCTGCAATGCCTGGTGTTTTCTTACTCTCGTTCACGTATTTCGTGCCGTTGATGGTTGCGGAGAATTGGAACATACCGAGGTGTGTCCCATTTGTGATGACTTCTGGGCTGTCGTCTGTGCTCACTTTTGCGATACCTTCATTAATAACGATGTCACCGTCGTCCACTAATGTGATCGGTTTGAGGTGCTTTGGCTGTGCTACCAGCGTGTAGTGCTGATTCTCAGGAGTTTCGTGGTGTCAACTCACAAACAGAAGCGTCCGTTTTTGTCATGCATTCGTTGACCTCTCGTATGTCGGTGTTGCATTCGGCTGAAGTTTCGCCTTGTAGTTGTAGTTCGACATGATGGCATGATATCGGGTAGATAGTAACTTTCCTGCAGATAAATTTCACTCTGGTCAAGCTAATAAGATGCGGATTATTTTTTCGGACTGGAAGACCTTAATTATACCCTAATTCTACGGATGCTCATTTAAATTTAAATTGCATCTGGAATGATAAGCGGGTTTAAGCGGGTTTCAAAAAGATAAGTTTTATCAATTAAACTAATAACGTGGCTTCTTATCAGTTGTCTCTACCTTGTAGGTTAGTGAGACCTCGCTATGTATCGCTGCAGCGTCTGACAAGGGCTCGTGTTTCTCTTGGAGACAGCGAAGGTAAAAAGATGATGGAGCGGAGATATTTATGTCATTTGTTCCATATAAATAATGCTGAAACTTTCCCAAGGCCCAAGCGATAGCTAACAACTCCCTTTCATTTGAAACGTAATGAGATTTGCTATCTTTTAATGTTGTGCAAATCATAGTTATGGGCCTACCTTTATAGCTCTCACCTTTTCTGCGTCCGTTCGCCCGATTTTTATACACTGCACTAAACGAAAAAGGGAATTCAGGGCGTAATGGCTTTGTGCACACCCCATAAAGTATATATATTCATGATCAGGAAAATAAGCTGAGTTAACATAGCCCTGTCTATCAGTCTATGCTAAAGCTAAAAGCTAAAGACTTGAAATTGAAACTAAATACTCGTGTATACCATACGCTGAACTATTTGATCTTTTTTTTTTCGATAACTCTTCCAATTTCTTCAATCAAGGCCGACTGTACGTCTATAAATCAAGGCTGTATTTTTTTGAATTTTTTATCTACGCTATCGGTAATTATTCCATTCATACTGTACGTTTTTTCCTTCCTTACTCTCACATAGCGCTAAATAATTAACAATTATATTGTCTCCAAATATTGGTGTTCTTAGACCGTACTCCGATTACAATTTTCAATGGGTTCAGGGTATAAAAATAAAACACAGTAGACTGAGCAAATATGATCAATTTTATTGGCAATGCCAACAAAATAGAATTTTTGAAAAGTCAAGATATTTTATAATTTTTACGAGCTCTACTCCGGACAAAAATTTTTATACACTCAAACCTGTTAAATCGTAATTCAGGGTGTAATGGTTTTGTTCTGAAGTCTCCAATTTTTAACGTTTTGAAGCTATGGTTAAAACAACCAAGTAAATTATCAAATTTTACCGATAAGAGATGAGCTAACGAAAAAAAGGTAATTTTGTACAGCGTATGATCTATCTTTTGTGCTTAATAATTAGCAGCTTACTTCTTTATTTTAATAGCTTGTATAAGCACACAACCCGTACACTACTATTGCACTGTCAAAGAAAATAAAAATAAAGCGGGGTATGGTAACAATAATTACATTTAAGGAAAGTATGAAAAATTATTTATAGGTCATGATGAATATTATATAATAAATTTATATGCAACCGTGAATATAGCGAAGGTTTTACAAGTAAAACAGCTTTTCTACGACTTAATGCGGCTCTTCGCCTGTAAATTCTACACAATGGATTTAAATAAACTGGGTGAGTAACAATAATTACATTTAAGAAAAGTGTATGGAAAATTCTTTATGGCTCATAATTGGCATATAAGCTATTAAAGTCCAACCGCCAATATAGTAAAAGTTTTACAAGTAATAAAGTGAACATAGTTTTTCTATTGAAGACCCAACGATTTAATTCTGCGAAGTCTCCCCTTCAAAAATTGTTCCTTCGCGTCGTATATTAATCAAATTCGATTATTGTCATCTACAACAGCAACAGTCAACCAGATAAGGATTTCAATTTTTATACCCTGAACCCATGGGAATTCAGAGTATATTGGTTTTGTGAAAATGTATGTAACAGGCAGAAGGAGGCGTGGCAGACCCCATAAAGTATATATTCTTGATCAGGACGACAATAGAAATTCTTTAAGCCCTGTCCGTCTGTCCGTCCGTCCGTCCGTCCGTCCATCCGTTCGTGTAAGGCCCTAGATCTCTTAAACGACGAAAGCTAGAGACTTGAAATTGGACATGCACACTCATGTATACTATACGCTTAACGAGTTTATCTTAAATTTTCGATAACTCATCCCATTTTCTTATCGATAACAATCGATAATTTGACTTTGTTTTTCAAGCGTAACTCTGTAACCGTAAAATCGAGAGACTTAAGATTTGCGAAGTGTATGTTACTGAAATGAATGCGCACATTTTGTAATTTTTCGATTTTGGATACCGGCCCCTCTTTCCCCAAAATTTGCAAATTTATCCAGAGGTCGTATGTCAAATACTAGACTTGTGCTTATATACCATCTTAATATACTCTGAAAGTTTCATTAGGAAAGTAGAAAAAAGTTATTCAATAATCATGCATTATATGCGATGTATATGTATATAAAAGAAGCGTACAATGATGTTAGTAACAGGGTAACTCTTTTAAAATGGGAATTCAGGGTATAAGGGTTTTTATGCAATGCCACACTCCCCAAGGAGTTTACTTTCTCAGATTCTCAGATTTAACGGTTTATCACTGTGACTTTACATCTGCAACAAAACTAACCCATGGTACAATTTGGATTAAAGCAAAGCTTCATACCGACTCTGCATAAGCGAACACGCGAGCACTTGCAGCGTAGTCAAGGAACAGTTGCCGCTGCCTTTTGTTGTATGTGTTTGTAGCGAGTGACAAAGTACAAACATATAATCAATACATAACTACTCCCCCTTTAAGTTCTGACCGTCCACGGACACTGTATAACCGTTGATGATTCCTTGGACCTTGGGGCATGCTAAACACTAAATCATGACCGATTATGTTAAGGGTGACCCTGCAATGCCTGGTGTTTTCTTACTCTCGTTCACGTATTTCGTGCCGTTGATGGTTGCGGAGAATTGGAACATACCGAGGTGTGTCCCATTTGTGATGACTTCTGGGTTGTCGTCTGTGCTCACTTTTGCTATACCTTCATTAATAACGATGTCACCGTCGTCCACTAATGTGATCGGTTTGAGGTGCTTTGGCTGTGCTACCAGCGTGTAGTGCTGATTCTCAGGAGTTTCGTGGTGTCAACTCACAAACAGAAGCGTCCGTTTTTGTCATGCATTCGTTGACCTCTCGTATGTCGGTGTTGCATTCGGCTGAAGTTTCGCCTTGTAGTTGTAGTTCGACATGATGGCATGCAGATAAATTTCACTCTGGTCAAGCTAATAAGATGCGGATTATTTTTTCGGACTGGAAGACCTTAATTATACCCTAATTCTACGGATGCTCATTTAAATTTAAACTGCATCTGGAATGATAAGCGGGTTTAAGCGGGTTTCAAAAAGATAAGTTTTATCAATAAAACTAATAACGCGGCTTCTTATCAGTTGTCTCTACCTTGTAGGTTAGTGAGACCTCGCTATGTATCGCTGCAGCGTCTGACAAGGGCTCGTGTTTCTGTTGGAGACAGCGAAGGTAAAAAGATGATGGAGCGGAGATATTTATGTCATTTGTTCCATATAAATAATGCTGAAACTTTCCCAAGGCCCAAGCGATAGCTAACAACTCCCTTTCATTTGAAACGTAATGAGATTTGCTATCTTTTAATGTTGTGCAAATCATAGTTATGGGCCTAACTTTATAGCTCTCACCTTTTCTGCGTCCGTTCGCCCGATTTTTATACACTGCACTCATCGAAAAAGGGAATTCAGGGCGTAATGGCTTTGTGCACACCCCATAAAGTATATATATTCATGATCAGGAAAATAAGCTGAGTTAACATAGCCCTGTCCATCAGTCTATGCGACCATCCACCCATGTGATCTACAAAAGCTAAAGACTTGAAATTGAAACTAAATACTCGTGTATACCATACGCTGAACGATTTGATCTTTTTTTCGATATCTCTTCCAATTTCTTTATTATTGATAACAATCGACTTAGTTCTTCAATCAAGGCCGACTGTACGTCTATAAATCAAGGCTGTATTTTTTTGAATTTTTTATCTACGCTATCGGTAATTATTCCATTCATACTGTACGTTTTTTCCTTCCTTACTCTCACATAGTGCTAAATAATTAACAATTATATTGTCTCCAAATATTGGTGTTCTTAGACCGTAACTCCGATTACAATTTTCAATGGGTTCAGGGTATAAAAATAAAACACAGTAGACTGAGCAAATATGATCAATTTTATTGGCAATGCCAACAAAATAGAATTTTTGAAAAGTCAAGATATTTTATAATTTTCACGAGCTCTACTCCGGACAAAAATTTTTATACACTCAAACCTGTTAAATCGTAATTCAGGGTGTAATGGTTTTGTTCTGAAGTCTCCAATTTTTAACGTATTGAAGCTATGGTTAAAAAAACCAAGTAAATTATCAAATTTTACCGATAATAAGGACAAGAGATGAGCTAACGAAAAAAAGGTAATTTTGTACAGCGTATGATCTATCTTTTGTGCTTAATAATTAGCAGCTTCCTTCTTTATTTTAATAGCTTGTATAAGCACACAACCCGTACACTACTATTGCACTGTTAAAGAAAATAAAAATAAAGCGGGGTATGGTAACAATAATTACATTTAAGGAAAGTATGAAAAATTATTTATAGGTCATGATGAATATTATATAATAAATTTATATGCAACCGTGAATATAGCGGAGGTTTTACAAGTAAAACAGCTTTTCTACGACTTAATGCGGCTCTTCGCCTGTAAATTCTACACAATGGATTTAAATAAACTGGGTGAGTAACAATAATTACATTTAAGAAAAGTGTATGGAAAATTCTTTATGGCTCATAATTGGCATATAAGCTATTAAAGTCCAACCGCCAATATAGTAAAAGTTTTACAAGTAAAGGAACATATCTATAAGACCCAACGATTTAATTCTGCGAAGCCTCCCCTTCAAAAATTGTTCCTTCGCGTCGTATATTAATCAAATTCGATTATTGTCATCTACAACAGCAACAGTCAACCAGATAAGGATTTCAATTTTTATACCCTGAACCCATGGGAATTCAGAGTATATTGGTTTTGTGAAAATGTATGTAACAGGCAGAAGGAGGCGTGGCAGACCCCATAAAGTATATATATTCTTGATCAGGACGACAAGAGAAATTGTTTAAGCCCTGTCCGTCTGTCCGTCCGTCCGTCCATCCGTTCGTGTAAGGCCCTAGATCTCTTAAACGACGAAAGCTAGAGACTTGAAATTGGACATGCACACTCATGTATACTATACGCTTAACGAGTTTATCTTAAATTTTCGATAACTCATCCCATTTTCTTATCGATAACAATCGATAATTTGACTTTGTTTTTCAAGCGTAACTCTGTAACCGTAAAATCGAGAGACTTAAGATTTGCGAAGTGTATGTTACTGAAATGAATGCGCACATTTTGTAATTTTTCGATTTTGGATACCGGCCCCTCTTTCCCCAAAATTTGCAAATTTATCCAGAGGTCGTATGTCAAATACTAGACTTGTGCTTATATACCATCTTAATATACTCTGAAAGTTTCATTAGGAAAGTAGAAAAAAGTTATTCAACAATCAATTTCCCTTAGTAATACCCAAATTGCAGCCCAAGCGCAGCCGCTGCGTAAACTGCAGACCACGTGCGTACGCATAACTGTGTTTATTATGTGTGCATGCGTTATATGCAATGTATATATAATGCAATGTATATATATGCAATGTATATATATGTGCGATATCCGAGATACGCATAAACAGTAGGATATGCCAATTATGCCCTTTTTTCGCTACCAACTTCAGATTTCTAAAAGGGTCAGTAGGTACCAAAAATATGTAACTGTGTATTGATGTGTGCATGCATTATATGCGATGTATATGTATATAAAAGAAGCGTACAATGATGTTAGTAACAGGGTAACTCTTTTAAAATGGGAATTCAGGGTATAAGGGTTTTTATGCAATGCCACACTCCCCAAGGAGTTTACTTTCTCAGATTCTCAGATTTAACGGTTTATCACTGTGACTTTACATCTGCAACAAAACTAACCCATGGTACAATTTGGATTAAAGCATACCGACTCTGCATAAGCGAACACGCGAGCACTTGCAGCGTAGTCAAGGAACAGTTGCCGCTGCCTTTTGTTGTATGTGTTTGTAGCGAGTGATAAAGTACAAACATATAATCAATACATAACTACTCCCCCTTCAAGTTCTGACCGTCCACGGACACTGTATAACCGTTGATGATTCCTTGGACCTTGGGGCATGCTAAACACTAAATCATGACCGATTATGTTAAGGGTGACCCTGCAATGCCTGGTGTTTTCTTACTCTCGTTCACGTATTTCGTGCCGTTGATGGTTGCGGAGAATTGGAACATACCGAGGTGTGTCCCATTTGTGATGACTTCTGGGTTGTCGTCTGTGCTCACTTTTGCTATACCTTCATTAATAACGATGTCACCGTCGTCCACTAATGTGATCGGTTTGAGGTGCTTTGGCTGTGCTACCAGCGTGTAGTGCTGATTCTCAGGAGTTTCGTGGTGTCAACTCACAAACAGAAGCGTCCGTTTTTGTCATGCATTCGTTGACCTCTCGTATGTCGGTGTTGCATTCGGCTGAAGTTTCGCCTTGTAGTTGTAGTTCGACATGATGGCATGATATCGGGTAGATAGTAATTTTCCTGCAGATAAATTTCACTCTGGTCAAGCTAATAAGATGCGGATTATTTTTTCGGACTGGAAGACCTTAATTATACCCTAATTCTACGGATGCTCATTTAAATTTAAACTGCATCTGGAATGATAAGCGGGTTTAAGCGGGTTTCAAAAAGATAAGTTTTATCAATAAAACTAATAACGCGGCTTCTTATCAGTTGTCTCTACCTTGTAGGTTAGTGAGACCTCGCTATGTATCGCTGCAGCGTCTGACAAGGGCTCGTGTTTCTGTTGGAGACAGCGAAGGTAAAAAGATGATGGAGCGGAGATATTTATGTCATTTGTTCCATATAAATAATGCTGAAACTTTCCCAAGGCCCAAGCAATAGCTAACAACTCCCTTTCATTTGAAACGTAATGAGATTTGCTATCTTTTAATGTTGTGCAAATCATAGTTATGGGCCTACCTTTATAGCTCTCACCTTTTCTGCGTCCGTTCGCCCGATTTTTATACACTACACTCATCGAAAAAGGGAATTCAGGGCGTAATGGCTTTGTGCACACCCCATAAAGTATATATATTCATGATCAGGAAAATAAGCTGAGTTAACATAGCCCTGTCTATCAGTCTATGCTAAAGCTAAAAGCTAAAGACTTGAAATTGAAACTAAATACTCGTGTATACCATACGCTGAACTATTTGATCTTTTTTTTTCGATAACTCTTCCAATTTCTTTATTATTGATAACAATCGACTTAGTTCTTCAATCAAGGCCGACTGTACAATTATATTGTCTCCAAATATTGGTGTTCTTAGACCGTACTCCGATTACAATTTTCAATGGGTTCAGGGTATAAAAATAAAACACAGTAGACTGAGCAAATATGATCAATTTTATTGGCAATGCCAACAAAATAGAATTTTTGAAAAGTCAAGATATTTTATAATTTTCACGAGCTCTACTCCGGACAAAAATTTTTATACACTCAAACCTGTTAAATCGTAATTCAGGGTGTAATGGTTTTGTTCTGAAGTCTCCAATTTTTAACGTATTGAAGCTATGGTTAAAAAAACCAAGTAAATTATCAAATTTTACCGATAATAAGGACAAGAGATGAGCTAACGAAAAAAAGGTAATTTTGTACAGCGTATGATCTATCTTTTGTGCTTAATAATTAGCAGCTTCCTTCTTTATTTTAATAGCTTGTATAAGCACACAACCCGTACACTACTATTGCACTGTTAAAGAAAATAAAAATAAAGCGGGGTATGGTAACAATAATTACATTTAAGGAAAGTATGAAAAATTATTTATAGGTCATGATGAATATTATATAATAAATTTATATGCAACCGTGAATATAGCGGAGGTTTTACAAGTAAAACAGCTTTTCTACGACTTAATGCGGCTCTTCGCCTGTAAATTCTACACAATGGATTTAAATAAACTGGGTGAGTAACAATAATTACATTTAAGAAAAGTGTATGGAAAATTCTTTATGGCTCATAATTGGCATATAAGCTATTAAAGTCCAACCGCCAATATAGTAAAAGTTTTACAAGTAAAGACCCAACGATTTAATTCTGCGAAGCCTCCCCTTCAAAAATTGTTCCTTCGCGTCGTATATTAATCAAATTCGATTATTGTCATCTACAACAGCAACAGTCAACCAGATAAGGATTTCAATTTTTATACCCTGAACCCATGGGAATTCAGAGCATAATGGTTTTGTAAAAATGTATGTAACAGGCAGAAGGAGGCGTGGCAGACCCCATAAAGTATATATATTCTTGATCAGGACGACAAGAGAAATTGTTTAAGCCCTGTCCGTCTGTCCGTCCGTCCGTCCGTCCGTATGAACGCACCGATTTCCTAGACTACAAAAGCTAGAGACATGAAATTTAACATGAATACTCGTGTATACCATACGCTGAACAAGTTTATCATAAATTATCGAAAAGTCATCCCATTTTCTTATTATCGATAAAAATCGATAATTCGACTTTGTTTTCGAAACGTAACTCTGTAACCGTAAAAGCTAGAGACTTCAGATTTGCGAAGTGTACGTTACTGAAATGAATGCGCACATTTAGTCAATTTTCGATTTTGGATACCGGCCCCCTTACCCCAAAATTTGCAAATTTCTCCAGAAGGTCGTACATCAAATTTTAGAGACTTGTGCTTTAGCAAATAAAAACAAATGTACCTTCTTAATATACTCTGAAAGTTTCATTAAGAATGTCCAATCAAAAAAAAGATATTCAATCAATTTCCCATAGTAATACCCACATTGCAGCCCAAGCGCAGCCGCTTCGTAAACTGCGCAGTAAGCAGACAGCGTGCCTACGCATAACTGTGTATGTATGTGTGTATGCGTTATATGCAATGTATATATATAATGTAATGTATATATTTGCAATCTATATATATGTGCGATATCCGCGATACTCATAAACACCAGGAAATTCCAATTATGCCCTTTTTTCGGTACCAACATCAGATTTCTACAAGGGTCAGCAGGTAGCAAAAATATGTAACATTCTTACCCCTTTGCTGCTCATAACTGTGTATTAATGTGTGCATGCGTTATATGCAATGTATATATAAAAGAAGCGTAAAATGATTTTAGTAACAGCTCCCACAGGGTACGGGGTATCTCTTAATCGAGCCGTCTCGATTAGAGCACTTTTACTTGTAATTTTTCATTCTTTCCTTATTTTCAAAAAACTACGCTACACAATGCTAAATAATTAAAAATTATATTGTCTCCAAGTATTGTTTTAATCACTGTATGTCAATAAAGCAGAGTAGTATCTTTTTGTATTTTTATTTATCTACGCAATTGATCATTATTCCTTCCTTGAGCTATAAGGAAAACTCGGACAGGGGCACTCCTTGTAGAGCTTAAAAAAAGCTAAAAACTACAGCCGGAACTTGTGGAAAAGCTAAAGGCTACCGTCAAGGAAACAGCCACGGTAGCTGAGCTGAAGCCTACAGCGACGGTAGAAATCCGAGACCTCGACTCGCTCACAGTTGAGTCGGAGGTCGCAGAGGCAGTGCGTAAAGTACTCACCAACCATACAGGGTGCATACAAGTTACTGCCCCAAATAGTCGAGAACAAGATCGAGCTTTCGTAACTCTAGGAAGCAACTTTGCAGAAATGCTTCTCAACGCGGGCAACATAAAAATTGAATCTGTAAGAGGTAGGCTCAGGATGTGCCAAAACATCAGAAAGATGCTACCGATGCTTCGGGGTAGGTCAACTACAGACTAATTGCACAGGACCAGACAGAAG
>JAWNOD010000545.1:0-50059 GCA_035046225.1 Drosophila pegasa | reverse complement strand
AATGGATGAAATTGCCAATACTTCAGGTCAATCGAGGCGAAGGTGAGATCCTGAATACAGAGCAGTAGAGCAGGAGCAAAACACTGCATAGCATTCAAGACGAAGAACTTATCCGTTTGTTAGGGAACAGGAACAAATTGCCAATAACTTCGCGTCGATCGAGGCATAGGCAAGATTTTGAATACAGAGCAGTCGAGCAGGAGCAAAATTCTGCACAACATTCAAGCCGCAGAATCGAATCACTTGTTAGGGAACAGAAACAAATGGCCAAGACTTCGCGACAGTCAAGGCATAGGCAAGATTCGGAATACAGAGCAATAGAGCAGGAGCAAAATAATGCACAGCACTCCAGCCGCAGAATTGATCCACTTGTTAGTGAAAAGGAAGAAATTGCCAATACTTCATGTCAATCGAGGCGTCGGCAAGATTCAGAATACAGAGCAGTCGAGCAGGAGCAAAATACTGCACAGCATTCAAGCCGCAGAACTGATCCACTTGGTAGGGAACAGAAACAAATCGCCAATACATTGCGTTGATCGAGGCGTCGGAAAGTTCCTGAATACGGAGCACTCGAGCAGGAGCAAAATACTGCACAGCATTCAAGCCGCAGAACTAATCCACTTGTTAGGGAACAGGAACAAATTGCCAATGCTTCGCGTCGATCGAGGCATAGGCAAGATTCGGAATACAGAGCAATAGAGTAGGAGCAAAATAATGCACAGCACTCAAGCTGCAGAACTGATCCGCTTGTTAGGGAACAGAAACAAATTGCCAATACTTCGCATCGATTGAAACGTAGGCAAGATCCTGAATACAGAGCAGTCGAGCAGGAGCAAAATACTGCACAGCATTCAAGCCGCAGAACTAATCCACTTGTTAGGGAACAGGGACAACTTGCCAACATTTCGCGACGATCGAGGCATAGGCAAAATTCTGAATACAGAGCAATAGAGAAGGAGCCAAATAATGTAGAGCATTCAAGCCGCAGAATTCATCCAGCAATAGATCCAGTTGTTAGTGAAAAGGAAGAAATTGCAATACTTCAGGTCAATCGAGACGTTGGCAAGATCCTGACAACAGAGCAATAGAGAAGGAGCCAAAAAATTCACAACATTCAAGCCGCAGAAACGATCCACTTGTTAGGGAACAGGAACAAATTGCCAATACTTCGCGTCGATCAAGGCATAGGCAAGATTCGGAATACAGAGCAATAGACCAGGAGCAAAATAATGCACAGCATTCAAGCCGCAGAACTGATCCACTTGGTAGGGAACAAAAACAAATCGCCAATACTTCGCGTCGATCGGGACGTAGGCAATATCCTAAATACAGAGCAGTAGAGCAGGAGCATAATACTGCACAGCATTCAAGACGCAGAACTGATCCGTTTGTTAGGGAACAGGGACAACTTGCCAACATTTCGCGACGATCGAGGCATAGGCAAAATTCTGAATACAGAGCAATAGAGAAGGAGCCAAATAATGTAGAGCATTCAAGCCGCAGAATTCATCCAGCAATATATCCAGTTGTTAGTGAAAAGGAAGAAATTGCAATACTTCAGATCAATCGAGACGTTGGCAAGATCCTGAATACAGAGCAATAGAGAAGGAGCCAAAAAATTCACAACATTCAAGCCGCAGAAACGATCCACTTGTTAGGGAACAGGAACAAATTGCCAATACTTCGCGTCGATCAAGGCATAGGCAAGATTCGGAATACAGAGCAATAGACCAGGAGCAAAATACTGCACAGCACTCAAGCAGCAGAACTGATCCGCTTGTTAGGGAACAGGAAAACCTTGCCAATGCTTTGCGTCAATTGAGATGTAGGTAAGATCCTGAATACAGATCAGCAGAGCAGGAGCAAAATACTGCACTTGTTAGGGAACAGGAACAAATTGCTAATACTTCGCGTCGATTGAGACGAAGGCAAGATTCACACAACATTCACAAAATATTCAAGACGCAGAACTGATCCGCTTGTTAGGGAACAGGAACAGATTGCCAATACTTCGCGTCGATTGGGACGTGACAAGATCCTGAATACAGAGCAGGAGCAAAATACTGCACAGCATTCAAGCCGCAGAACTAATACACTTGTTAGGGAACAGAAACAAATTGCCAATACTTCGCGTCGATCGAGGCGTAGGCAAGATCCTGAATACAGATCAATAGAGCAGGAGCAAAATAATGCACAGCACTCAAGCTGCAGAACTGATAAGCTTGTTAGGGAACAGGAACAAATTGCCAATACTTCGCATCGATTGAAACATAGGCAAGATCCTGAATACAGAGCAGTCGAGCAGGAGCAAAATACTGCACAGCATTCAAGCCGCAGAACTAACACACTTGTTAGGGAACAGAAACAAATTGCCAATACTTCGCATCGATTGAATCGTAGGCAAGATCCAAAATACAGAGCAGTCGAGCAGGAGCAAAATACTGCACAGCATTCAAGCCGCAGAACTAATCCACTTGTTAGGGAACAGGGACAACTTGCCAACATTTCGCGACGATCGAGGCATAGGCAAAATTCTGAATACAGAGCAATAGAGAAGGAGCCAAATAATGTAGAGCATTCAAGCCGCAGAATTCATCCAGCAATAGATCCAGTTGTTAGTGAAAAGGAAGAAATTGCAATACTTCAGGTCAATCGAGACGTTGGCAAGATCCTGACAACAGAGCAATAGAGAAGGAGCCAAAAAATTCACAACATTCAAGCCGCAGAAACGATCCACTTGTTAGGGAACAGGAACAAATTGCCAATACTTCGCGTCGATCAAGGCATAGGCAAGATTCGGAATACAGAGCAATAGACCAGGAGCAAAATAATGCACAGCATTCAAGCTGCAGAACTGATCCGCTTGTTAGGGAACAGAAACAAATCGCCAATACTTCGCGTCGATCGGGACGTAGGCAATATCGTAAATACAGAGCAGTAGAGCAGGAGCATAATACTGCACAGCATTCAAGACGCAGAACTGATCCGTTTGTTAGGGAACAGGAACAAATTGCTAATACTTCGCGTCGATTGAGACGAAGGCAAGATTCACACAACATTCACAAAACATTCAAGACGCAGAAATGATCCGCTTGTTAGGGAACAGGAAGAGATTGCCAATACTTCGCGTCGATTGAGACGTGACAAGATCCTGAATACAGAGCAGGAGCAAAATACTGCACAGCATTCAAGTCGCACAACTGATCCACTTGTTAGGGAACATAAACAAATTGCCAATACTTCGCGTCGATCGAGGCGTCGGCAAGATTCTGAATACAGAGAAAGTCGAGCAGGAGCAATATACTGCACAGCATTCAAGCCGCAGAACTGATCCGCTTAGTAGGGAACAGAAACAAATTGCCAATACTTCGCGTCGATCGAGGCGTAGGCAAGATCCTGAATACAGAGCAATAGAGCAGGAGCAAAATAATGCACAGCATTCAAGTCGCAGAACTGATCCGCTTGTTAGGGAACAGAAACAAATTGCCAATACTTCGCGTCGATCGAGGCGTATGCAAGATCCCGAATACAGAGCAGTCGAGCAGGAGCAAAATTCTGCATGGCATTCAAGCCGCAGAACTGATCCGCTTGTTAGGGAACGGAAACAAATTGCCAACACTTCGCGTCGATCGAGGCGTAAGCAAGATCCTGAATACAGAGCAATAGAGCAGGAGCAAAATAATGCACAGCATTCAAGTCGCAGAACTGATCCGCTTGTTAGGGAACAGAAACAAATTGCCAATGCTTCGCGTCGATCGAGGCATAGGCAAGATTCGGAATACAGAGCAATAGGGCAGGAGCAAAATTCTGCATAGCATTCAAGCCGCAGAACTGATCCACTTCATAGGGAACAGGAACAAATTGTCAATGCTTCGCGTCGATCGAGGTGTAGGTAAGATCCTGAATACAGAGCAGTCGAGGAGGAGCAAAATAATGCACAGCATTCAAGTCGCAGAACTGATCCATTTGTTAGGGAACAGGAACAAATTGCTAATACTTCGCGTCGATTGAGACGTAGGCAGGATCCTGAATTCAGAGCAGTCGAGCAGGAGCAAAATAATGCACAGCATTCAAGCCGCAGAACTGATCCACTTGTTAGGGAACAGGGACAACTTGCCAACACTTCGCGTCGATCGAGGCGTAGGCAAGATCCTGAATACAGAGCAATAGAGCAGGAGCAAAATAATGCACAGCATTCAAGTCGCAGAACTGATCCGCTTGTTAGCGAACAGAAACAAATTGCCAATACTTTGCGTCGATCGAGGCGTATGCAAGATCCTGAATACAGAGCAGTCGAGCAGGAGCAAAATTCTGCATAGCATTCAAGCCGCAGAACTGATCCGCTTATTAGAGAACAGAAACAAGTTGCCAATGCTTCACGTCGATCGAGGCATAGGCAAGATTCGGAATACAGAGCAATAGAGCAGGAGCTAAATAATGCATGGCATTCAAACCGCAGAACTGATCCACTTGATAGGGAACAGAAACAAATTGCCAATACTTCGCATCAATTGAAACGTAGGCAAGATCCTGAATACAGAGCAGTCGAGCAGGAGCAAAATACTGCACAGCATTCAAGCCTCAGAACTAATCCACTTGTTAGGGAACAGAAACAAGTTGCCAATGCTTCGCGTCGATCGAAGCATAGGCAAGATTCGGAATACAGAGCAATAGAGCAGGAGCAAAATTCTGCATAGCATTCAAGCCGCAGAACTGATCCGCTTATTAGGGAACAGAAACAAATTGCCAATACATTGCGTTGATCGAGGCGTCGGCAAGTTCCTGAATACAGAGCAGTCGAGCAGGAGCAAAATACTGCACAGCATTCAAGCCTCAGAACTAATCCACTTGTTAGGGAACAGGAACAAATTGCCAATGCTTCGCGTCGATCGAGGCATAGGCAAGATTCGGAATACAGAGCAATAGAGCAGGAGCAAAATAATGCATGGCATTCAAACCGCAGAACTGATCCACATGTTAGGGAACAGAAACAAATTGCCAATAATTCGCATCGATTGAAACGTAGGCAAGATCCTGAATACAGAGCAGTCGAGCAGGAGCAAAATACTGCACAGCATTCAAGCCTCAGAACTAATCCACTTGTTAGGGAACAGGAACAAATTGCCAATGCTTCGCGTCGATCGAGGCATAGGCAAGATTCGGAATGCAGAGCAATAGAGCAGGAGCAAAATTCTGCATAGCATTCAAGCCGCAAAACTGATCCGCTTATTAGGGAACAGAAACAAATTGCAAATACATTGCGTTGATCGAGGCGTCGGCAAGTTCCTGAATACAGAGCAGTCGAGCAGGAGCAAAATACTGCACAGCATTCAAGCCTCAGAACTAATCCACTTGTTAGGGAACAGAAACAAATTGCCAATACTTCGCGTCGATCGAGGCGTAGGCAAGATCCTGAATACAGAGCAGTCGAGCAGGAGAAAAATACTGCAAAGCATTCAAGTCGCACAACTGATCCACTTGTTAGGGAACAGATACAAATTTCCAATATTTCGCGTCGATCGAGGCGTCGGCAAGATCCTGAATACAGAGAAAGTCGAGCAGGAGCAATATACTGCACAGTATTCAAGCCGCAGAACTGATCCGCTTGTTAGGGAACAGGAACAAATTGCCAATGCTTTAGGTCAATCGAGGCGTAGGTGAGATCCTGAATACAGAGCAGTCGAGCAGGAGCAAAATTCTGCATAGCATTCAAGTCACAGAACTGATCCACTTGTTATGGAACAGAAACAAATTGCCAATACTTCGCGTCGATCGAGGCGTAGGCAAGATCCTGAATACAGAGCAGTCGAGCAGCAGCAAAATACTGCACAGCATTCAAGTCGCAGAGCTGATCCACTTGTTAGGGAACAGAAACAAATTGCCAATACTTCGCGTCGATCGAGGCGTAGGAAAGATCCTGAATACAGAGCAGTCGAGCAGTAGAAAAATACTGCAAAGCATTCAAGTCGCACAACTGATCCACTTGTTAGGGAACAGGAACAAATTGCCAATTCTTCGCGTCGATCGAGGCGTAGGCAAGATCCTGAATACAGAGCAGAATCCGCTTACAGAATCCGCTTATTAGGGAACAGAAACAAATTGCCAATACTTCGCGTCGATCGAGGCGTAGGCAAGATCCTGAATACAGAGCAATAGAGCAGGAGCAAAATAATGCACAGCATTCAAGTCGCAGAACTGATCCGCTTGTTAGGGAACAGAAACAAATTGCCAATACTTCGCGTCGATCGAGGCGTATGCAAGATCCCGAATACAGAGCAGTCGAGCAGGAGCAAAATTCTGCATAGCATTCAAGCCGCAGAACTGATCCGCTTGTTAGGGAACGGGAACAAATTGCCAACACTTCGCGTCGATCGAGGCGTAGGCAAGATCCTGAATACAGAGCAATAGAGCAGGAGCAAAATAATGCACAGCATTCAAGTCGCAGAACTGATCCGCTTGTTAGGAAACAGAAACAAATTGCCAATGCTTCGCGTCGATCGAGGCATAGGCAAGATTCGGAATACAGAGCAATAGGGCAGGAGCTAAATAATGCATAGCATTCAAGCCGCAGAACTGATCCACTTGTTAGGGAACAGGAACAAATTGTCAATGCTTCGCGTTGATCGAGGTGTAGGTAAGATCCTGAATACAGAGCAGTCGAGCAGGAGCAAAATACTGCACAGCATTCAAGCCTCAGAACTAATCCACTTGTTAGGGAACATAAACAAGTTGCCAATGCTTCGCGTCGATCGAAGCATAGGCAAGATTCGGAATACAGAGCAATAGAGCAGGAGCAAAATTCTGCATAGCATTCAAGCCGCAGAACTGATCCGCTTATTAGGGAACAGAAACAAATTGCCAATACATTGCGTTGATCGAGGCGTCGGCAAGTTCCTGAATACAGAGCAGTCGAGCAGGAGCAAAATACTGCACAGCATTCAAGCCTCAAAACTAATCCACTTGTTAGGGAACAGGAACAAATTGCCAATGCTTCGCGTCGATCGAGGCATAGGCAAGATTCGGAATACAGAGCAATAGAGCAGGAGCAAAATAATGCATGGCATTCAAACCGCAGAACTGATCCACATGTTAGGGAACAGAAACAAATTGCCAATAATTCGCATCGATTGAAACGTAGGCAAGATCCTGAATACAGAACAGTCGAGCAGGAGCAAAATACTGCACAGCATTCAAGCCTCAGAACTAATCCACTTGTTAGGGAACAGGAACAAATTGCCAATGCTTCGCGTCGATCGAGGCATAGGCAAGATTCGGAATGCAGAGCAATAGAGCAGGAGCAAAATTCTGCATAGCATTCAAGCCGCAAAACTGATCCGCTTATTAGGGAACAGAAACAAATTGCAAATACATTGCGTTGATCGAGGCGTCGGCAAGTTCCTGAATACGGAGCAGTCGAGCAGGAGCAAAATACTGCACAGCATTCAAGCCTCAGAACTAATCCACTTGTTAGGGAACAGGAACAAATTGCCAATGCTTCGCGTCGATCGAGGCATAGGCAAGATTCGGAATGCAGAGCAATAGAGCAGGAGCAAAATTCTGCACAGCATTCAAGTCGCAGAGCTGATCCACTTGTTAGGGAACAGAAACAAATTGCCAATACTTCGCGTCGATCGAGGCGTAGGCAAGATCCTGAATACAGAGCAGTCGAGCAGGAGAAAAATACTGCAAAGCATTCAAGTCGCACAACTGATCCACTTGTTAGGGAACAGAAACAAATTTCCAATATTTCGCGTCGATCGAGGCGTCGGCAAGATCTTGAATACAGAGAAAGTCGAGCAGGAGCAATATACTGCACAGTATTCAAGCCGCAGAACTGATCCGCTTGTTAGGGAACAGGAACAAATTGCCAATACTTTAGGTCAATCGAGGCGTAGGTGAGATCCTGAATACAGAGCAGTCGAGCAGGAGCAAAATTCTGCATAGCATTCAAGTCACAGAACTGATCCACTTGTTATGGAACAGAAACAAATTGCCAATACTTCGCGTCGATCGAGGCGTAGGCAAGATCCTGAATTCAGAGCAGTCGAGCAGGAGCAAAATACTGCACAGCATTCAAGTCGCAGAGCTGATCCACTTGTTAGGGAACAGAAATAAATTGCCAATACTTCGCGTCGATCGAGGCGTAGGAAAGATCCTGAATACAGAGCAGTCGAGCAGTAGAAAAATACTGCAAAGCATTCAAGTCGCACAACTGATCCACTTGTTAGGGAACAGGAACAAATTGCCAATTCTTCGCGTCGATCGAGGCGTAGGCAAGATCCTGAATACAGAGCAGAATCCGCTTACAGAATCCGCTTATTAGGGAACAGAAACAAATTGCCAATACTTCGCGTCGATCGAGGCGTAGGCAAGATCCTGAATACAGAGCAATAGAGCAGGAGCAAAATAATGCACAGCAGTCAAGTCGCAGAACTGATCCGCTTGTTAGGGAGCAGAAACAAATTGCCAATACTTCGCGTCGATCGAGGCGTATGCAAGATCCCGAATACAGAGCAGTCGAGCAGGAGCAAAATTCTGCATAGCATTCAAGCCGCAGAACTGATCCGCTTGTTAGGGAACGGGAACCAATTGCCAACACTTCGCGTCGATCGAGGCGTAGGAAAGATCCTGAATACAGAGCAATAGGCAAGATCCTGAATACAGAGCAGAATCCGCTTACAGAATCCGCTTATTAGGGAACAGAAACAAATTGCCAATACTTCGCGTCGATCGAGGCGTAGGCAAGATCCTGAATACAGAGCAATAGAGCAGGAGCAAAATAATGCACAGCATTCAAGTCGCAGAACTGATCCGCTTGTTAGGGAACAGAAACAAATAGCCAATACTTCGCGTCGATCGAGGCGTATGCAAGATCCCGAATACAGAGCAGTCGAGCAGGAGCAAAATTCTGCATAGCATTCAAGCCGCAGAACTGATCCGCTTGTTAGGGAACGGGAACAAATTGCCAACACTTCGCGTCGATCGAGGCGTAGGCAAGATCCTGAATACAGAGCAATAGAGCAGGAGCAAAATAATGCACAGCATTCAAGTCGCAGAACTGATCCGCTTGTTAGGGAACAGAAACAAATTGCCAATGCTTCGCGTCGATCGAGGCATAGGCAAGATTCGGAATACAGAGCAATAGGGCAGGAGCAAAATTCTGCATAGCATTCAAGCCGCAGAACTGATCCACTTGTTAGGGAACAGGAACAAATTGTCAATGCTTCGCGTTGATCGAGGTGTAGGTAAGATCCTGAATACAGAGCAGTCGAGCAGGAGCAAAATACTGCACAGCATTCAAGCCTCAGAACTAATCCACTTGTTAGGGAACAGAAACAAATTGCCAATGCTTCGCGTCGATCGAAGCATAGGCAAGATTCGGAATACAGAGCAATAGAGCAGGAGCAAAATTCTGCATAGCATTCAAGCCGCAGAACTGATCCGCTTATTAGGGAACAGAAACAAATTGCCAATACATTGCGTTGATCGAGGCGTCGGCAAGTTCCTGAATACAGAGCAGTCGAGCAGGAGCAAAATACTGCACAGCATTCAAGCCTCAGAACTAATCCACTTGTTAGGGAACAGGAACAAATTGCCAATGCTTCGCGTCGATCGAGGCATAGGCAAGATTCGGAATACAGAGCAATAGAGCAGGAGCAAAATAATGCATGGCATTCAAACCGCAGAACTGATCCACATGTTAGGGAACAGCAACAAATTGCCAATACTTCGCGTCGATCGAGGCGTATGCAAGATCCCGAATACAGAGCAGTCGAGCAGGAGCAAAAATCTGCATAGCATTCAAGCCGCAGAACTGATCCGCTTATTAGAGAACAGAAACAAGTTGCCAATGCTTCGCGTCGATCGAGGCATAGGCAAGATTCGGAATACAGAGCAATAGAGCAGGAGCTAAATAATGCATGGCATTCAAACAGCAGAACTGATCCACTTGATAGGGAACAGAAACAAATTGCCAATACTTCGCATCAATTGAAACGTAGGCAAGATCCTGAATACAGAGCAGTCGAGCAGGAGCTAAATACTGCACAGCATTCAAGCCTCAGAACTAATCCACTTGTTAGGGAACAGAAACAAGTTGCCAATGCTTCGCGTCGATCGAAGCATAGGCAAGATTCGGAATACAGAGCAATAGAGCAGGAGCAAAATTCTGCATAGCATTCAAGCCGCAGAACTGATCCGCTTATTAGGGAACAGAAACAAATTGCCAATACATTGCGTTGATCGAGGCGTCGGCAAGTTCCTGAATACAGAGCAGTCGAGCAGGAGCAAAATACTGCACAGCATTCAAGCCTCAGAACTAATCCATTTGTTAGGGAACAGGAACAAATTGCCAATGCTTCGCGTCGATCGAGGCATAGGCAAGATTCGGAATACAGAGCAATAGAGCAGGAGCAAAATAATGCATGGCATTCAAACCGCAGAACTGATCCACATGTTAGGGAACAGAAACAAATTGCCAATAATTTGCATCGATTGAAACGTAGGCAAGATCCTGAATACAGAGCAGTCGAGCAGGAGCAACATACTGCACAGCATTCAAGCCTCAGAACTAATCCACTTGTTAGGGAACAGAAACAAGTTGCCAATGCTTCGCGTCGATCGAGGCATAGGCAAGATTCGGAATGCAGAGCAATAGACCAGGAGCAAAATTCTGCATAGCATTCAAGCCGCAAAACTGATCCGCTTATTAGGGAACAGAAACAAATTGCAAATACATTGCGTTGATCGAGGCGTCGGCAAGTTCCTGAATACGGAGCAGTCGAGCAGGAGCAAAATACTGCACAGCATTCAAGTCGCAGAACTAATCCACTTGTTAGGGAACAGGAACAAATTGCCAATGCTTCGCGTCGATCGAGGCATAGGCAAGATTCGGAATGCAGAGCAATAGAGCAGGAGCAAAATTCTGCACAGCATTCAAGTCGCAGAGCTGATCCACTTGTTAGGGAACAGAAACAAATTGCCAATACTTCGCGTCGATCGAGGCGTAGGCAAGATCCTGAATACAGAGAAAGTCGAGCAGGAGCAATATACTGCACAATATTCAAGCCGCAGAACTGATCCGCTTGTTAGGGAACAGGAACAAATTGCCAATACTTTAGGTCAATCGAGGCGTAGGTGAGATCCTGAATACAGAGCAGTCGAGCAGGAGCAAAATTCTGCATAGCATTCAAGTCACAGAACTGATCCACTTGTTATGGAACAGAAACAAATTGCCAATACTTCGCGTCGATCGAGGCGTAGGCAAGATCCTGAATACAGAGCAGTCGAGCAGCAGCAAAATACTGCACAGCATTCAAGTCGCAGAGCTGATCCACTTGTTAGGGAACAGAAACAAATTGCCAATACTTCGCGTCGATCGAGGCGTTGGCAAGATCCTGAATACAGAGCAGTCGAGCAGTAGAAAAATACTGCAAAGCATTCAAGTCGCACAACTGATCCACTTGTTAGGGAACAGGAACAAATTGCCAATTCTTCGCGTCGATCGAGGCGTAGGCAAGATCCTGAATACAGAGCAATAGAGCAGGAGCAAAATAATGCACAGCACTCAAGCTGCAGAACTGATCCGCTTGTTAGGGAACAGGAACAAATTGCCAATACTTTAGGTCAATCGAGGCGTAGGTGAGATCCTGAATACAGAGCAGTCGAGCAGGAGCAAAATTCTGCATAGCATTCAAGTCACAGAACTGATCCACTTGTTAGGGAACAGAAACAAATTGCCAATACTTCGCGTCGATCGAGGCGTAGGCAAGATCCTGAATACAGAGCAGTCGAGCAGTAGAAAAATACTGCAAAGCATTCAAGTCGCACAACTGATCCACTTGTTAGGGAACAGGAACAAATTGCCAATTCTTCGCGTCGATCGAGGCGTAGGCAAGATCCTGAATACAGAGCAGTCGAGCAGGAGCAAAATAATGCATGGCATTCAAACCGCAGAACTGATCCACTTGTTAGGGAACAGAAACAAATTGCCAATACTTCGCATCGATTGAAACGTAGGCAAGATCTTGAATACAGAGCAATAGAGCAGGAGCAAAATTCTGCATAGCATTCAAGCCGCAGAACTGATCCGCTTATTAGGGAACAGAAACAAGTTGCCAATGCTTCGCGTCGATCGAGGCATAGGCAAGATTCGGAATGCAGAGCAATAGACCAGGAGCAAAATTCTGCATAGCATTCAAGCCGCAAAACTGATCCGCTTATTAGGGAACAGAAACAAATTGCCAATACTTCGCGTCGATCGAGGCGTAGGCAAGATCCTGAATACAGAGCAGTCGAGCAGCAGCAAAATACTGCACAGCATTCAAGTCGCAGAGCTGATCCACTTGTTAGGGAACAGAAACAAATTGCCAATACTTCGCGTCGATCGAGGCGTCGGCAAGTTCCTGAATACGGAGCAGTCGAGCAGGAGCAAAATACTGCACAGCATTCAAGCCTCAGAACTAATCCACTTGTTAGGGAACAGGAACAAATTGCCAATGCTTCGCGTCGATCGAGGCATAGGCAAGATTCAGAATGCAGAGCAATAGAGCAGGAGCAAAATTCTGCACAGCATTCAAGTCGCAGAGCTGATCCACTTGTTAGGGAACAGAAACAAATTGCCAATACTTCGCGTCGATCGAGGCGTAGGCAAGATCCTGAATACAGAGAAAGTCGAGCAGGAGCAATATACTGCACAATATTCAAGCCGCAGAACTGATCCGCTTGTTAGGGAACAGGAACAAATTGCCAATACTTTAGGTCAATCGAGGCGTAGGTGAGATCCTGAATACAGAGCAGTCGAGCAGGAGCAAAATTCTGCATAGCATTCAAGTCACAGAACTGATCCACTTGTTATGGAACAGAAACAAATTGCCAATACTTCGCGTCGATCGAGGCGTAGGCAAGATCCTGAATACAGAGCAGTCGAGCAGCAGCAAAATACTGCACAGCATTCAAGTCGCAGAGCTGATCCACTTGTTAGGGAACAGAAACAAATTGCCAATACTTCGCGTCGATCGAGGCGTAGGCAAGATCCTGAATACAGAGAAAGTCGAGCAGGAGCAATATACTGCACAGTATTCAAGCCGCAGAACTGATCCGCTTGTTAGGGAACTGGAACAAATTGCCAATACTTTAGGTCAATCGAGGCGTAGGTGAGATCCTGAATACAGAGCAGTCGAGCAGGAGCAAAATTCTGCATAGCATTCAAGTCACAGAACTGATCCACTTGTTATGGAACAGAAACAAATTGCCAATACTTCGCGTCGATCGAGGCGTAGGCAAGATCCTGAATACAGAGCAGTCGAGCAGCAGCAAAATACTGCACAGCATTCAAGTCGCAGAGCTGATCCACTTGTTAGGGAACAGAAACAAATTGCCAATACTTCGCGTCGATCGAGGCGTAGGCAAGATCCTGAATACAGAGCAGTCGAGCAGGAGAAAAATACTGCACAGCATTCAAGTCGCACAACTGATCCACTTGTTAGGGAACAGGAACAAATTGCCAATTCTTCGCGTCGATCGAGGCGTAGGCAAGATCCTGAATACAGAGCAATAGAGCAGGAGCAAAATAATGCACAGCACTCAAGCTGCAGAACTGATCCGCTTGTTAGGGAACAGGAACAAATTGCCAATACTTCGCATCGATTGAAACGTAGGCAAGATCCTGAATACAGAGCAATAGAGCAGGAGCAAAATTCTGCATAGCATTCAAGCCGCAGAACTGATCCGCTTATTAGGGAACAGAAACAAATTGCAAATACATTGCGTTGATCGAGGCGTCGGCAAGTTCCTGAATACGGAGCAGTCGAGCAGGAGCAAAATACTGCACAGCATTCAAGCCTCAGAACTAATCCACTTGTTAGGGAACAGGAACAAATTGCCAATGCTTCGCGTCGATCGAGGCATAGGCATGATTCGGAATACTAGCAATAGAGCAGGAGCAAAATACTGCACAGCATTCAAGTCGCAGAGCTGATCAACTTGTTAGGGAACAGAAACAAATTGCCAATACTTCGCGTCGATCGAGGCGTAGGCAAGATCCTGAATACAGAGCAGTCGAGCAGGAGAAAAATACTGCAAAGCATTCAAGTCGCACAACTGATCCACTTGTTAGGGAACAGGAACAAATTGACAATACTTCGCGTCGATCGAGGCGTCGACAAGATCCTGAATACAGAGAAAGTCGAGCAGGAGCAATATACTGCACAGTATTCAAGCCGCAGAACTGATCCGCTTGTTAGGGAACAGGAACAAATTGCCAATACTTTAGGTCAATCGAGGCGTAGGTGAGATCCTGAATACAGAGCAGTCGAGCAGGAGCAAAATTCTGCATAGCATTCAAGTCACAGAACTGATCCACTTGTTATGGAACAGAAACAAATTGCCAATACTTCGCGTCGATCGAGGCGTAGGCCAGATCCTGAATACAGAGCAGTCGAGCAGCAGCAAAATACTGCACAGCATTCAAGTCGCAGAGCTGATCCACTTGTTAGGGAACAGAAACAAATTGCCAATACTTCGCGTCGATCGAGGCGTAGGCAAGATCCTGAATACAGAGCAGTCGAGCAGGAGAAAAATACTGCACAGCATTCAAGTCGCACAACTGATCCACTTGTTAGGGAACAGGAACAAATTGCCAATTCTTCGCGTCGATCGAGGCGTAGGCAAGATCCTGAATACAGAGCAATAGAGCAGGAGCAAAATAATGCACAGCACTCAAGCTGCAGAACTGATCCGCTTGTTAGGGAACAGGAACAAATTGCCAATACTTTAGGTCAATCGAGGCGTAGGTGAGATCCTGAATACAGAGCAGTCGAGCAGGAGCAAAATTCTGCATAGCATTCAAGTCACAGAACTGATCCACTTGTTAGGGAACAGAAACAAATTGCCAATACTTCGCGTCGATCGAGGCGTAGGCAAGATCCTGAATACAGAGCAGTCGAGCAGGAGCAAAATACTGCGAAGCATTCAAGCCGCAGAACTAATCCACTTGTTAGGGAACAGGAACAAATTGCCAATGCTTCGCGTCGATCGAGGCATAGGGAAGCTTCGGAATACAGAGCAATAGAGCAGGAGCAAAATAATGCATGGCATTCAAACCGCAGAACTGATCCACTTGTTAGGGCACAGAAGCAAATTGCCAATACTTCGCATCGATTGAAACGTAGGCAAGATCCTGAATACAGAGCAGTCGAGCAGGAGCAAAATACTGCATAGCATTCAAGTCACAGAACTGATCCACTTGTTATGGAACAGAAACAAATTGCCAATACTTCGCGTCGATCGAGGAGTAGGCAAGATCCTGAATACAGAGCAGTCGAGCAGGAGCAAAATACTGCGGAGCATTCAAGCCGCAGAACTAATCCACTTGTTAGGGAACAGGAACAAATTGACAATGCTTCGCGTCGATCGAGGCATAGGCAAGATTCGGAATACAGTGCAATAGAGCAGGAGCAAAATCCTGCATAGCATTCAAGCCGCAAAACTGATCCGCTTATTAGGGAACAGAAACAAATTGCCAATACATTGCGTTGATCGAGGCGTCGGCAAGTTCCTGAATACGGAGCAGTCGAGCAGGAGCAAAATACTGCACAGCATTCAAGTCGCAGAACTAATCCACTTGTTAGGGAACAGGAACAAATTGCCAATGCTTCGCGTCGATCGAGGCATAGGCAAGATTCGGAATGCAGAGCAATAGAGCAGGAGCAAAATTCTGCATAGCATTCAAGCCGCAGAACTGATCCACTTATTAGGGAATAGAAACAAATTGCTTATACTTCGCGTCGATCGAGGCGTAGATTGGATCCTGAATACAGAGCAGTCGAGCAGGAGCAAAATTCTGCACAGCATTCAAGCCGCAGAACTAATCCACTTAGTAGGGAACAGGAACAAATTGCCAATGCTTCGCGTCGATCGAGGCATAGGCAAGATTCGGAATACAGAGCAGTCGATCAGGAGCAAAATACTGCACATCATTCAAGCCGCAGAATTGATCCACTTGTTAGTGAAAAGGAAGAAATTGCCAATACTTCAGGTCAATCGAGGCGTAGGCAAGATCCTGAATATAGAGCAGTCGTGCAGGAGGTAAATACTGCACAGCACTCAAGCTGAGGAACTTATCCGCTTGTTAAGGAACAGGAACAAATTGCCAATACTTCGCGTCGATTGAGGCGTAGGCAAGATCCTGAATACAGAGCAGTCAAGCAGGAGCAAAATACTGCACAGCATTCAAGTCGCAGAACTGATCCACTTATTAGGGAACAGAAACAAATTGCTAATACTTCGCGTCGATCGAGGCGTAGATTGGATCCTGAATACAGAGCAGTCGAGCAGGAGCAAAATTCTGCATAGCATTCAAGCCGCAGAACTGATCCGCTTATTAGGGAACAGAAACATATTGCCAATACTTTAGGTCAATCGAGGCGTAGGTGAGATCCTGAATACAGAGCAGTCGAGCAGGAGAAAAATACTGCAAAGCATTCAAGTCGCACAACTGATCCACTTGTTAGGGAACAGAAACAAATTTCCAATACTTCGCGTCGATCGAGGCGTCGACAAGATCCTGAATACAGAGCAGTCGAGCAGGAGCAATATACTGCACAGTATTCAAGCCGCAGAACTGATCCGCTTGTTAGGGAACAGGAACAAATTGCCAATACTTTAGGTCAATCGAGGCGTAGGTGAGATCCTGAATACAGAGCAGTCGAGCAGGAGCAAAATTCTGCATAGCATTCAAGTCACAGAACTGATCCACTTGTTATGGAACAGAAACAAATTGCCAATACTTCGCGTCGATCGAGGCGTAGGCAAGATCCTGAATACAGAGCAGTCGAGCAGCAGCAAAATACTGCACAGCATTCAAGTCGCAGAGCTGATCCACTTGTTAGGGAACAGAAACAAATTGCCAATACTTCGCGTCGATCGAGGCGTAGGCAAGATCCTGAATACAGAGCAGTCGAGCAGGAGAAAAATACTGCACAGCATTCAAGTCGCACAACTGATCCACTTGTTAGGGAACAGGAACAAATTGCCAATTCTTCGCGTCGATCGAGGCGTAGGCAAGATCCTGAATACAGAGCAATAGAGCAGGACCAAAATAATGCACAGCACTCAAGCTGCAGAACTGATCCGCTTGTTAGGGAACAGGAACAAATTGCCAATACTTTAGGTCAATCGAGGCGTAGATGAGATCCTGAATACAGAGCAGTCGAGCAGGAGCAAAATTCTGCATAGCATTCAAGTCACAGAACTGATCCACTTGTTAGGGAACAGAAACAAATTGCCAATACTTCGCGTCGATCGAGGCGTAGGCAAGATCCTGCATACAGAGCAGTCGAGCAGGAGCAAAATACTGCGGAGCATTCAAGCCGCAGAACTAATCCGCTTGTTAGGGAACGGGAACAAATTGCCAACAGTTCGCGTCGATCGAGGCGTAGGCAAGATCCTGAATACAGAGCAATAGAGCAGGAGCAAAATAATGCACAGCATTCAAGTCGCAGAACTGATCCGCTTGTTAGGGAACAGAAACAAATTGCCTATACTTCGCATCGATTGAAACGTAGGCAAGATCCTGAATACAGAGCAGTCGAGCAGGAGCAAAATACTGCATAGCATTCAAGTCACAGAACTGATCCACTTGTTATGGAACAGAAACAAATTGCCAATACTTCGCGTCGATCGAGGCGTAGGCAAGATCCTGAATACAGAGCAGTCGAGCAGGAGCAAAATACTGCGGAGCATTCAAGCCGCAGAACTAATCCACTTGTTAGGGAACAGGAACAAATTGACAATGCTTCGCGTCGATCGAGGCATAGGCAAGATTCGGAATACAGAGCAATAGAGCAGGAGCAAAATCCTGCATAGCATTCAAGCCGCAAAACTGATCCGCTTATTAGGGAACAGAAACAAATTGCCAATACATTGCGTTGATCGAGGCGTCGGCAAGTTCCTGAATACGGAGCAGTCGAGCAGGAGCAAAATACTGCACAGCATTCAAGTCGCAGAACTAATCCACTTGTTAGGGAACAGGAACAAATTGCCAATGCTTCGCGTCGATCGAGGCATAGGCAAGATTCGGAATACAGAGCAATAGAGCAGGAGCAAAATTCTGCATAGCATTCAAGCCGCAGAACTGATCCACTTATTAGGGAATAGAAACAAATTGCTTATACTTCGCGTCGATCGAGGCGTAGATTGGATCCTGAATACAGAGCAGTCGAGCAGGAGCAAAATTCTGCACAGCATTCAAGCCGCAGAACTAATCCACTTAGTAGGGAACAGGAACAAATTGCCAATGCTTCGCGTCGATCGAGGCATAGGCAAGATTCGGAATACAGAGCAGTCGATCAGGAGCAAAATACTGCACATCATTCAAGCCGCAGAATTGATCCACTTGTTAGTGAAAAGGAAGAAATTGCCAATACTTCAGGTCAATCGAGGCGTAGGCAAGATCCTGAATATAGAGCAGTCGAGCAGGAGGTAAATACTGCACAGCACTCAAGCTGAGGAACTTATCCGCTTGTTAAGGAACAGGAACAAATTGCCAATACTTCGCGTCGATTGAGGCGTAGGCAAGATCCTGAATACAGAGCAGTCAAGCAGGAGCAAAATACTGCACAGCATTCAAGTCGCAGAACTGATCCACTTATTAGGGAACAGAAACAAATTGCTAATACTTCGCGTCGATCGAGGCGTAGGCAAGATCCTGAATACAGAGCAATAGAGCAGGACCAAAATAATGCACAGCACTCAAGCTGCAGAACTGATCCGCTTGTTAGGGAACAGGAACAAATTGCCAATACTTTAGGTCAATCGAGGCGTAGATGAGATCCTGAATACAGAGCAGTCGAGCAGGAGCAAAATTCTGCATAGCATTCAAGTCACAGAACTGATCCACTTGTTAGGGAACAGAAACAAATTGCCAATACTTCGCGTCGATCGAGGCGTAGGCAAGATCCTGCATACAGAGCAGTCGAGCAGGAGCAAAATACTGCGGAGCATTCAAGCCGCAGAACTAATCCGCTTGTTAGGGAACGGGAACAAATTGCCAACAGTTCGCGTCGATCGAGGCGTAGGCAAGATCCTGAATACAGAGCAATAGAGCAGGAGCAAAATAATGCACAGCATTCAAGTCGCAGAACTGATCCGCTTGTTAGGGAACAGAAACAAATTGCCTATACTTCGCATCGATTGAAACGTAGGCAAGATCCTGAATACAGAGCAGTCGAGCAGGAGCAAAATACTGCATAGCATTCAAGTCACAGAACTGATCCACTTGTTATGGAACAGAAACAAATTGCCAATACTTCGCGTCGATCGAGGCGTAGGCAAGATCCTGAATACAGAGCAGTCGAGCAGGAGCAAAATACTGCGGAGCATTCAAGCCGCAGAACTAATCCACTTGTTAGGGAACAGGAACAAATTGACAATGCTTCGCGTCGATCGAGGCATAGGCAAGATTCGGAATACAGAGCAATAGAGCAGGAGCAAAATCCTGCATAGCATTCAAGCCGCAAAACTGATCCGCTTATTAGGGAACAGAAACAAATTGCTAATACATTGCGTTGATCGAGGCGTCGGCAAGTTCCTGAATACGGAGCAGTCGAGCAGGAGCAAAATACTGCACAGCATTCAAGTCGCAGAACTAATCCACTTGTTAGGGAACAGGAACAAATTGCCAATGCTTCGCGTCGATCGAGGCATAGGCAAGATTCGGAATACAGAGCAATAGAGCAGGAGCAAAATTCTGCATAGCATTCAAGCCGCAGAACTGATCCACTTATTAGGGAATAGAAACAAATTGCCTATACTTCGCGTCGATCGAGGCGTAGATTGGATCCTGAATACAGAGCAGTCGAGCAGGAGCAAAATTCTGCACAGCATTCAAGCCGCAGAACTAATCCACTTAGTAGGGAACAGGAACAAATTGCCAATGCTTCGCGTCGATCGAGGCATAGGCAAGATTCGGAATACAGAGCAGTCGATCAGGAGCAAAATACTGCACATCATTCAAGCCGCAGAATTGATCCACTTGTTAGTGAAAAGGAAGAAATTGCCAATACTTCAGGTCAATCGAGGCGTAGGCAAGATCCTGAATATAGAGCAGTCGAGCAGGAGGTAAATACTGCACAGCACTCAAGCTGAGGAACTTATCCGCTTGTTAAGGAACAGGAACAAATTGCCAATACTTCGCGTCGATTGAGGCGTAGGCAAGATCCTGAATACAGAGCAGTCAAGCAGGAGCAAAATACTGCACAGCATTCAAGTCGCAGAACTGATCCACTTATTAGGGAACAGAAACAAATTGCTAATACTTCGCGTCGATCGAGGCGTAGATTGGATCCTGAATACAGAGCAGTCGAGCAGGAGCAAAATTCTGCATAGCATTCAAGCTGCAGAACTGATCCGCTTATTAGGGAACAGAAACATATTGCCAATACCTCGCATCGAATATACGTAGGCCACATTCTGAAAAACAGAGCAGTAGAGCAGGAGCAAAATACTGCACAGCATTCAAGTCGCAGAACTGATCCACTTGTTAGGGAACAGAAACAAATTGCCAATACTTCGCGTCGATCCAGGCGTACGCAAGATCCTGAATACAGAACAGTCGAGCAGGAGCAAAATACTGCACAGCATTCAAGCCGCAGCACTGACCCACTTGTATGGGAACAGAAACAAATTGCAAATACATTGCGTTGATCGAGGCGTCGGAAAGTTCCTGAATACGGAGCACTCGAGCAGGAGCAAAATACTGCACAGCATTCAAGCCGCAGAACTTATCCACTAGTTAGGGAACAGGAACAAATTGCCAATGCTTCGCGTCGATCGAGGCATAGGCAAGATTCGGAATACAGAGCAATAGAGTAGGAGCAAAATAATGCACAGCACTCAAGCTGCAGAACTGATCCGCTTGTTAGGGAACAGAAACAAATTGCCAATACTTCGCATCGATTGAAACGTAGACAAGATCCTGAATACAGAGCAGTCGAGCAGGAGCAAAATACTGCACAGCATTCAAGCCTCAGAACTAATCCACTTGTTAGGGAACAGGAACAAATTGCCAATGCCTCGCGTCGATCGAGGCATAGGCAAGATTCGGAATGCAGAGCAATAGAGGAGGAGCAAAATTCTGCATAGCATTCAAGCCGCAGAACTGATCCGCTTATTAGGGAATAGAAACAAATTGCCGATATATTGCGTTGATCGAGGCGTCGGCAAGATCCTGAATACAGAGCAGTCGAGCAGGAGCAAAATACTGCACAGCATGCAAGCCTCAGAACTAATCCACTTGTTAGGGAACAGAAACAAATTGCCAATGCTTCGCGTCGATCGAGGCATAGGCAAGATTCGGAATACAGAGCAATAGAGCAGGAGCAAAATAATGCATGGCATTCAAACCGCAGAACTGATCCACTTGTTAGGGAACAGAAACAAATTGCCAATACTTCGCATCAATTGAAACGTAGGCAAGATCCTGAATACAGAGCAGTCGAGCAGGAGCAAAATACTGCACAGCATTCAAGCCTCAGAACTAATCCACTTGTTAGGGAACAGGAACAAGTTGCCAATAATTCGCATCGATTGAAACGTAGGAAAGATCCTGAATACAGAGCAGTCGAGCAGGAGCAAAATACTGCACAGCATTCAAGCCTCAGAACTAATCCACTTGTTAGGGAACAGGAACAAATTGCCAATGCTTCGCGTCGATCGAGGCATAGGCAAGATTCGGAATGCAGAGCAATAGAGCAGGAGCAAAATTCTGCATAGCATTCAAGCCGCAGAACTGATCCGCTTATTAGGGAACAGAAACAAATTGCCAATACATTGCGTTGATCGAGGCGTCGGCAAGTTCCTGAATACAGAGCAGTCGAGCAGGAGCAAAATACTGCACAGCATTCAAGGCTCAGAACTAATCCACTTGTTAGGGAATAGGAACAAATTGCCAATGCTTCGCGTCGATCGAGGCATAGGCATGATTCGGAATACAGAGCAATAGAGCAGGAGCAAAATAATGCATGGCATTCAAACCGCAGAACTCATCCACTTGTTAGGGAACAGAAACAAATTCGCGTCGATCGAGGCGTAGGCAAGATCCTGAATACAGAGCAGTCGAGCAGGAGCAAAATACAGCACAGCATTCAAGTCGCACAACTGATCCACTTGTTAGAATACAGAAACAAATTGCCAATACTTCGCGTCGATCGAAGCATAGGCAAGATCCTGAATACAGAGAAAGTCGAGCAGGAGCAATGTACTGCACAGCATTCAAGCCGCAGAACTGATCCGCTTATTAGGGAACAGGAACAAATTGCCAATTCTTCGCGTCGATCGAGGCGTAGGCAAGATCCTGAATACAGAGCAATAGAGCAGGAGCAAAATAATGCACAGCACTCAAGCTGCAGAACTGATCCGCTTATTAGGGAACAGGAACAAATTGCCAATACTTCGCGTCGATCGAGGCGTAGGCAAGATCTTGAATACAGAGCAATAGAGCAGGAGCAAAATAATGCACAGCACTCAAGCTGCAGAACTGATCCGCTTGTTAGGGAACAGGAACAAATTGCAAATACTTCCCGTCGATCGAGGCGTATGCAAGATCCTGAAGACAGAGCAGTCGAGCAGGAGCAAAATACTGCACAGCATTCAAGCCGCAGCACTGACCCACTTGTTAGGGCACAGAAACAAATCGCTAATACTTCGCGTCGATCGAGGCGTAGGTAGGATCCTGAATACAGAGCAGTCGAGCACGAGCAAAATACTGCTCAGCATTCAAGCTGCAGAATTGATCCACTTGTTAGTGAAAAGGAAGAAATTGCCAATACTTCAGGTCAATCGAGGCGTAGGCAAGATCCAGAATACAGAGCAGTCGAGCAGGAGCAAAATACTGCACAGCACTCAAGCTGACGAACTTATCCGCTTGTTAAGGAACAGGAACAAATTGCCAATACTTTGCGTCGATCGAGGCATAGGCAGGCTCCTGAATACAGAGCAGTAGAGCAGGAGCAAAATACTGCACAGCATTCAAGTCGCAGAACTGATCCACGTGTTAGGGAACAGAAACAAATTGCCAATACTTCGCGTCGATCGAGACGTAGGCAGGATCCTGAATACAAAGCAGTAAAGCAGGAGCAAAATACTGCACAGCATTCAAGACGCAGAACTGATCCGCTTGTTAGGGAACAGAAACAAATTGCCAATACTTTGCGTCGATCGAGGCATAGGCAAAATTCTGAATACAGAGAAATAGAGAAGGAGAAAATACTGCACAGCATTCAAGCCTCAGAACTGATTCGCTTGTTAGGGAACAGGAACAAATTGCCAATACTTTTCGTCGATCGAGACGTAGGCAGGATCCTGAATACGGAGCAGTCGAGCAGGAGCAAAATAATGCACAGCACTCAAGCTGCAGAACTGATCCGCTTGTTAGGGAAAAGGAACAAATTGCCAATACTTCGCATCGATTGAAACGTAGGCAAGATCCTGAATACAGAGCAGTCGAGCAGGAGCAAAATACTGCACAGCATTCAAGCCGCAGCACTGACCCACTTGTTAGGGAACAGAAACAAATTGTCAATACATTGCGTTGATCGAGGCGTCGGAAAGTTCCTGAATACGGAGCACTCGAGCAGGAGCAAAATACTGCACAGCATTCAAGCCGCAGAACTAATCCACTTGTTAGGGAACAGGAACAAATTGCCAATGCTTCGCGTCGATCGAGGCATAGGCAAGATTCGGAATACAGAGCAATAGAGTAGGAGCAAAATAATGCACAGCACTCAAGCTGTAGAACTGATCCGCTTGTTAAGGAACAGGAACAAATTGCCAATACTTTGCGTCGATCGAGACGTAGGCTGGATCCTGAATACAGAGCAGAGAAACAAATTGCCAATAGTTCGCGTCGATCGAGGCGTAGGTTGGATCCTGAATACAGAGCAGTCGAGGAGGAGCAAAATTCTGCTTAGCAATCAAGCCGCAGAACTGATCCGCTTGCTAGGGAACAGAAACAAATTGCCAATACCTCACATCGTATATACGTAGGCCACATTCTGAAAAACAGAGCAGTAGAGCAGGAGCAAAATAATGCACAGCACTCAAGCTGCAGAACTGATCCGCTTGTTAGGGAAAAGGAACAAATTGCCAATACTTCGCATCGATTGAAACGTAGGCAAGATCCTGAATACAGAGCAGTCGAGCAGGAGCAAAATACTGCACAGCATTCAAGACGTAGAACTGATCCGCTTGTTAGGGAACAGGAACAAATTGCCAATACTTTGCGTCGATCGAGACGTAGGCAGGATCCTGAATACAGAGCAGAGAAACAAATTGCCAATAGTTCGCGCCGATCGAGGCGTAGTTTGGATCCTGAATACAGAGCAGTCGAGGAGGAGCAAAATTCTGCATAGCATTCAAGCCGCAGAGCTTATCCACTTGTTAGGGAACAGAAACAAATTGCCAATACTTCGCGTCGATCGAGGCGTAGGCAAGATCCTGAATACAGAGCAGTCGAGCAGGAGCAAAATAATGCATGGCATTCAAGCCGCAGCACTTATCCGCTTATTAGGGAACAGAAACAAATTGCCAATACTTCGCGTCGATCGAGGCGTAGGCAAGATCCTGAATACAGAGCAGTCGAGCAGGAGCAAAATACTGCGGAGCATTCAAGCCGCAGAACTAATCCACTTGTTAGGGAACAGGAACAAATTGCCAATGCTTCGCGTCGATCGAGGCATAGGCAAGATTCGGAATACAGAGCAATAGAGTAGGAGCAAAATAATGCACAGCACTCAAGCTGCAGAACTGATCCGCTTGTTAGGGAACAGGAACAAATTGCCAATACTTCGCATCGATTGAAACGTAGGCAAGATCCTGAATACAGAGCAGTCGAGCAGGAGCAAAATACTGCACAGCACTCAAGCTGAAGAACTTATCCGCTTATTAAGGAACAGAAACAAATTGCCAATACTTCGCATCGATCGAGACGTAGGCAGGATCCTGAATACAGAGCAGTAGAGCAGGAGCAAAATACTGCACAGCATTCAAGTCGCAGAACTGATCCACTTGTTAGGGAACAGAAACAAATTGCCAATACTTCGCGTCGATCGAGACGTAGGCAGGATCCTGAATACAGAGCAGTCGAGCAGGAGCAAAATACTGCACAGCATTCAAGCCGCAGCACTGACCCACTTGTTAGGGAACAGAAACAAATTGCCAATACTTCGCGTCGATCGAGGCGTATGCAAGATCCTGAATACAGAGCAGTCGAGCAGGAGCAAAATACTGCACAGCCCTCAAGCTGAAGAACTGATCCGCTTATTAGGGAACAGAAACAAATTGCCAATACTTCGCATCGATCGAGACGTAGGCAGGATCCTGAATACAGAGCAGTAGAGCAGGAGCAAAATACTGCACAGCATTCAAGTCGCAGAACTGATCCACTTGTTAGGGAACAGAAACAAATTGCCAATACTTCGCGTCGATCGAGACGTAGGCAAGATCCTGAATACAGAGCAGTCGAGCAGGAGCAAAATACTGCACAGCATTCAAGACGCAGAACTGATCCGCTTGTTAGGGAACAGAAACAAATTGCCAATTTTTTGCGTCGATCGAGGCATAGGCAAAATTCTGAATACAGAGCAATAGAGAAGGAGCCAAATAATGTACAGCATTCAAGCCGCAGAATTGATCCACTTGTTAGTGAAAAGGAAGAAATTGCCAATACTTCAGGTCAATCGAGGCGTAGGCAAGATCCTGAATACAGAGCAGTCGAGCAGGAGCTAAATACTGCACAGCACTCAAGCTGAAGAACTTATCCGCTTGTTAAGGAACAGAAACAAATTGCCAATACTTCGCGTCGATCGAGACGTAGGCAGGATCCTGAATACAGAGCAGTAGAGCAGGAGCAAAATAATGCACAGCATTCAAGTCGCAGAACTGATCCACTTGTTAGGGAACAGAAACAAATTGCCAATACTTCCCGTCGATCGAGGCATTGGCAAGATTCGGAATACAGAGCAATATTCTGCATAGCATTCAAGCCGCAGAGCTGATCCACTTGTTAGGGAACAGAAACAAATTGCCAATACTTCGCGTCGATCGAGGCGTAGGCAAGATCCTGAATACAGAGCAGTCGAGCAGGAGCAAAATAATGCATGGCATTCAAGCCGCAGCACTTATCCGCTTATTAGGGAACAGAAACAAATTGCCAATACTTCGCGTCAATCGAGGCTTAGGTAAGATCCTGAATACAGAGCAGTTGAGCAGGAGCAAAATTCTGCATAGCATTCAAGCCGCAGAACTGATCCGCTTATTAGGGAACAGAAACAAATTGCCAATACTTCGCGTCGATCGAGGCGTAGGCAAGATCCTGAATACAGAGCAGTCGAGCAGGAGCAAAATTCTGCATAGCATTCAAGCCGCAGAACTGATCCGCTTATTAGGGAACAGAAACAAATTGCCAATACTTCGCGTCGATCGAGGCATCGGCAAGATCCTGAATACAGAGCAGTCGAGCAGGAGCAAAATACTGCACAGCATTCAAGCCGCAGCACTGACCCACTTGTTAGGGCACAGAAACAAATTGTCAATACTTCGCGTCGATCGAGGCATAGGTAAGATACTGAATACAGAGCAATAGAGCAGGAGCAAAATACTGCACAGCAGTCAAGCTGCAGAACTGATCCGCTTGTTAGGGAACAGGAACAAATTGCAAATACTTCGCATCGATTGAATCGTAGGCAAGATCCTGAATACAGAGCAGTCGAGCAGAAGCAAAATACTGCACAGCATTCAAGTCGCAGAACTGATCCACTTATTAGGGAACAGAAACAAATTGCCAATACTTCGCGTCGATCGAGGCATCGGCAAGATCCTGAATACAGAGCAGTCGAACAGGAGCAAAATTCTGCATAGCATTCAAGCAGCAGAACTGATCCGCTTATTAGGGAACAGAAACAAATTGCCAATACTTCGCGTCGATCGAGGCATCGGCAAGATCCTGAATACAGAGCAGTCGAGCAGGAGCAAAATACTGCACAGCATTCAAGTCGCAGAACTGATCCACTTGTTAGGGAACAGGAACAAATTGCCAATACTTCGCGTCGATCGAGACGTAGGCAGGATCCTGAATACAGAGCAGTCGAGCAGGAGCAAAATACTGCACAGCATTCAAGACGCAGAACTAATCGGCTTGTTAGGGAACAGAAACAAATTGCCAATTTTTTGCGTCGATCGAGGCATAGGCAAAATTCTGAATACAGAGCAATAGAGAAGGAGCCAAATAATGTACAGCATTCAAGCCGCAGAATTGATCCACTTGTTAGTGAAAAGGAAGAAATTGCCAATACTTCAGGTCAATCGAAGCGTAGGCAAGATCCTGAATACAGAGCAGTCGAGCAGGAGCAAAATACTGCACAGCACTCAAACTGAAGAACTTATCCGCTTGTTAAGGAACAGAAACAAATTGCCAATACTTCGCGTCGATCGAGACGTAGGCAGGATCCTGAATACAGAGCAGTAGAGTAGGAGCAAAATACTGCACAGCATTCAAGCCTCAGAACTAATCCACTTGTTAGGGAACAGGAACAAATTGCCAATACTTCCCGTCGATCGAGGCATTGGCAAGATTCGGAATACAGAGCAATAGATCAGGAGCAAAATAATGCACAGCACTCAAGCTGCAGAACTGATTCGCTTGTTAGGGAACAGGAACAAATTGCCAATGCTTCGCGTCGATCGAGGCATAGACAAGATTCGGAATACAGAGCAATAGAGAAGGAGCCAAATAATGTACAGCATTCAAGCCGCAGAATTGATCCACTTTTTAGTGAAAAGGAAGAAATTGCCAATACTTCAGGTCAATCGAAGCGTAGGCAAGATCCTGAATACAGAGCAGTCGAGCAGGAGCAAAATTCTGCATAGCATTCAAGCCGCAGAACTTACCCGCTTATTAGTGAACAGAAACAAATTGCCAATACTTTGCGTCGATCGAGACGTAGGCAGGATCCTTAATACAATGCAGTAAAGCAGGAGCAAAATACTGCACAGCATTCAAGTCGCAGAACTGATCCACTTGTTAGGGAACAGAAACAAATTGCCAATACTTCGCGTCGATCGAGACGTAGGCAGGATCCTGAATACATTGCAGTCGAGCAGGAGCAAAATACTGCACAGCACTCAAGCTGAAGAACCTATCCGCTTGTTAAGGAACAGAAACAAATTGCCAATACTTTGCGTCGATCGAGGCATAGGCAAAATTCTGAATACAGAGCAATAGAGAAGGAGCCAAATAATGTACAGCATTCAAGCCGCAGAATTGATCCACTTGTTAGTGAAAAGGAAGAAATTGCCAATACTTCAGGTCAATCGAGGCGTAGGCAAGATCCTGAATACAGAGCAGTCGAGCAGGAGCAAAATACTGCACAGCACTCAAGCTGAAGAACTTATCCGCTTGTTAAGGAACAGAAACAAATTGCCAATACTTCGTGTCGATCGAGACGTAGGCAAGATCCTGAATACAGAGCAGTAGAGCAGGAGCAAAATACTGCATAGCATTCAAGCCGCAGAACTGATCCACTTGTTAGGGAACAGAAACAAATTGCCAACACTTCGCGTCGATCGAGACGTAGGCAAGATCCTGAATACAGAGCAGTCGAGCAGGAGCAAAATTCTGCATAGCAGTCAAGCCGCAGAACTGATCCGCTTAGTAGGGAACAGGAACAAATTGCCAATACTTCCCGTCGATCGAGGCATTGGCAAGATTCGGAATACAGAGCAGTCGATCAGGAGCAAAATACTGCACAGCATTCAAGCCGCAGAATTGATCGCTTGTTAGGGAACAGAAACAAATTGCCAATACCTCGCATCGAATATACGTAGGCCACATTCTGAAAAACAGAGCAGTAGAGCAGGAGCAAAATACTGCACAGAATTCAAGCCGCAGAACTGATCCACTTGTTAGGGAACAGAAACAAATTGCCAATAGCTCGCATCGAATATACGTAGGCCACATTCTGAAAAACAGGGCAGTAGAGCAGGAGCAAAATACTGCACTAATATATATAATACTGAACTAATCCACTTGTTAGGGAACAGAAACAAATTGCCAATACTTTCCGTCGATCGAGGCATTGGCAAGATTCGGAATACAGAGCAATAGATCAGGAGCAATATAATGCACAGCACTCAAGCTGCAGAACTGATTCGCTTGTTAGGGAACAGGAACAAATTGCCAATGCTTCGCGTCGATCGAGGCATAGACAAGATTCGGAATACAGAGCAATAGAGCAGGAGCAATATAATGCACAGCACTCAAGCTGCAGAACTGATTCGCTTGTTAGGGAACAGGAACAAATTGCCAATACTTTCCGTCGATCGAGGCATTGGCAAGATTCGGAATACAGAGCAATGGAGCAGGTGCAAAATAATGCATGGCATTCAAACCGCAGAACTTATCCGCTTAGTAGAGAACGGAAACAAATTGCCAATACTTCGCGTCGATCGAGGCGTAGGCAAGATCCTGAATACAGAGCAGTCGAGCAGGAGCAAAATTCTGCATAGCATTCAAGCCGCTGTAGTATGCATACATATTGAATATCCACTGTACCAAGAGTACTTAAGGAATACACACTGTAACACTTTGTTGCAGTGTTTATGTAAACAAAGTCCCGGTCGTTAACCGTGGCCGAAATATGAGTCGATCATCGCGCGTCAGCATTCTGCTTGCACGCGCTGACCATTTGACTGAACTCAAGTGTATGCATATGCACTATTGCTCCAGTTGAAGAGAGCATAAATATACATATAACATATACATATATAATATATAAGGAATATACATAACAGTCTCTCTCTGCTGCAAAAAGCTTATGTATCGCAGCAACGGGACTTAGGCTTATTCAGAACCTAAGTAGAATGTTTAAGATCAGATACAACTGAGCGTTGGAAGCGGCAACACTGCTGCCTCCACTGAATAAAGAAAACTAAAATTCAGACAAATCAATCGTGTTGAAAACCTTTTTACATGGCGACCGTGACATAGTCACAAGCCTGCTGGAAAAAAGAAAAACCATAAGCCATCATCAACAACGGAAGCAATGAAAACCTTTTTACATGGAATGGCCAATGGAAACATTCAGAGTGAGTAGAGTGTGAACATGGGAAATAAAAGAGGCGGTGTGAAAAATAAAATAAAAACAAGTAAGAAAACTCTAGTCGGGCGTAACCGACTAGGGTATACCCTGAGCCTCGTCGAACCTTTGTTTTTCAATACACTTATATTTAACGTAAAATTATACAAAAATTTCAAGTTTAAAGCATTTTTTTTTTCAAAAAACTGACATTGGCGAGGTTTAAACCTACGTTAACTAAGCAACGCGCATCACCTCTACCAACACCGCCACTCCACTGTCTGTAAAATCGGTGGCAAATGTAAACTAAAGCAGCAGCTGATAATTCAACAAAATTCAAACGTAATTTGCGATTCTTCGAAGCGACTAGAATGCGAGCCTTTGTATGTGTGTGTGCACGAATAGAAAAAATGCGTTCGCTTGGCGCTGCTGCCACGTGTGTTTGTTAAGTGGCCAAACGTTTTGTTTAATAACTTTTTTGCTATTTAACGGATTTCAATGAAATTTTCGGCATATGATCAACATATTCTATGGGCATATTTGTCAGTCTAGTAAAAGTGCCAACTCATTCACATTTTGGCTATATTTTAGACTGAAGTTAAATTGGGGGAAATTTAGGGGCCGGTATCCAAAATATAACAAAATTCGAAATTGCATAAAATACATATGAAGCTAAATATAAAATTTGGTGTCTCTAGCTTAAAAGATGGGCGAGATAGAATTTTATAACTGATTTTCGATAATGCTTTTATTCGATAACAAAAAAAAAACGAATATATTAATCGATTATCGAAAATAAACTCGATATGCGCGCTGTATATAGGGATCTACAAAAAAAATTTCAAGTCTCTAGCTCTTCTGAGAACTGAAATCGACGCGTTCATACATACGGACGGACAGACGGACGGACGGACGGACGGACGGACGGACAGACAGACGGACAGGGCCAAATCGATTTCTCTTGTCGTCCTGATCAAGAATATATACATTTTATTGGGTCTGCCACGCCTCCTTCTGCCTGTTACATACATCCAACAAAAACATTATCCCCTGATTTCATATTTTCAATGGGCTCAGGGTATAATAATGCATAGCATTCAAGCCACAGAACTTATCCGCTTACTAGAGAACAGAAACAAATTGCCAATACTTCGCGTCGATCGAGGCGTAGGCAAGATCCTGAATACAGAGCAGTCGAGCAGGAGCAAAATTCTGCATAGCATTCAAACCGCAGAGCTGATCCGCTTATTAAGGAACAGAAACAAATTGCCAATACTTCGCGTCGATCGAGGCGTAGGCAAGATCCTGAATACAGAGCAGTCGAGCAGGAGCAAAATTCTGCTTAGCATTGAAGCCGCAGAGCTGATCCGCATATTACGGAACAGAAACAAATTGCCAATACTTCGCGTCGATCGAGGCATAGGCAAGATTCGGCATACAGAGCAATAGAGCAGGAGCAAAATAATGCACAGCATTCAAGTCGCAGAGCTGATCCACTTGTTAGGGAACAGAAACAAATTGCCAATACTTCGCGTCGATCGAGGCGTGTGCACGATCCTGAATACAGAGCAGTCGAGCAGGAGCAAAATACTGCACAGCATTCAGGCCGCAGCAATAGAGCAGGAGCAAAATAATGCACAGCACTCAAGACGCAGAATTGATAAACTTGTTAGTGAAAAGGAAGAAATTGTCAATACTTCAGGTCAATCGAGGCGTCGGCAAGATCCTGAATACAGAGAAAGTCGAGCAGGAGCAAAATAGTGCACAGCATTCAAGCCGCAGAACTGATCCACTTGGTAGGGAACAGAAACAAATTGCCAATACTTCGCGTCGATCGGGACGAAGGCAAGATCCTGAATACAGAGCAGTAGAGCAGGAGCAAAATAATGCACAGCATTCAAGTCGCAGAACTGATCCGCTTGTTAGGGAACAGAAACAAATTGCCAATACTTCGCGTCGATCGGGACGAAGGCAAGATCCTGAATACAGAGCAGTAGAGCAGGAGCAAAATACTGCACAGCACTGAAGCTGCACAACTGATCCGCTTGTTGGGGAACAGGAACAACTTGCCAATGCTTTGCGTCGATTGAGACGTAGACAGGATCCTGAATACAGAGCAGTCAAGCAGGAGCAAAATACTGCACAGCACTCAAGCCGCAGAACTGATCCACTTGTTAGGGAACAGAAACAAATTGCCAATACTTCGCGTCGATCGAGGCGTAGGCAAGATCCTGAATACAGAGCAGTCGAGCAGGAGCAAAATAATGCACAGCACTCAAGCCGCAGAACTGATCCACTTGTTAGGGAACAGAAACAAATTGCCAATACTTCGCATCGATTGAAATGTAGGCAAGATCCTGAATACAGAGAAGTGGAGCAGGAGCAAAATACTGCACAGCATTCAAGTCGCAGAACTGATCCATTGTTAGGTAACAGAAACAAATTGCCAATACTTTGCGTCTATTGAAACTTAGGCAAGATCCTGAATACAGAGAAAGTCGAGCAGGAGCAATATACTGCACAGCACTCAAGCCGCAGAATCGATCCACATGTTAGGGAACAGGAACAAATTGCCAATACTTCGCGTCGATCGAGGCGTAGGCAAGATCCTGAATACAGAGCAATAGAGCAGGACTAAAATAATGCACACCACTCAAGCTGCAGAACTGATCCGCTTGTTAGGGAACAGAAACAAATTGCCAATACTTCGCATCGATTGAAACGTAGGCAAGATCCTGAATACAGAGCAGTCGAGCAGGAGCAAAATTCTGCATAGCATTCAAGCCGCAGAACTAATCCGCTTATTAGGGAACAGAAACAAATTGCCAATACTTCGCGTCGATCGAGGCTTAAGCAAGATCCTGAATACAGAGCAGTCGAGCAGGAGCCAAATACTGCACAGCATTCAAGCCGCAGAATTTATCCACTTGTTAGAGAACAGAAACAAATTGAAAATACTTCGCGTCGATCGAGGCGTAGGCAAGATCCTGAATACAGAGCAGTCGAGCAGGAGCAAAATACTGCACAGCACTCAAGCCGCAGAACTGATCCACTTGTTAGGGAACAGAAACAAATTGCCAATACTTCGCATCGATTGAAATGTAGGCAAGATCCTGAATACAGAGAAGTGGAGCAGGAGCAAAATACTGCACAGCATTCAAGTCGCAGAACTGATCCACTTGTTAGGTAACAGAAACAAATTGCCAATACTTTGCGTCTATTGAAACTTAGGCAAGATCCTGAATACAGAGAAAGTCGAGCAGGAGCAATATACTGCACAGCATTCAAGCCGCAGAATCGATCCACTTGTTAGGGCACAGAAACAAATTGCCAATACTTCGCGTCGATCGAGGCGTAGGTAAGATCCTGAATACAGAGCAGTCGAGGAGGAGCAAAATTCTACATAGCATTCAAGCCGCAGAATTTATCCGCTTATTAGGGAACAGAAACAAATTGCCAATACTTCGCGTCGATCGAGGCGTAGGCAAGATCCTGAATACAGACAAGTAGAGCAGGCGCAAAATACTGCACAGCATTCAAGCCGCAGAATTGATCCACTTGTTAGTGAAAAGGAAGAAATTGCCAATACTTCGCGTCGATCGAGGCGTAGGCAAGATCCTGAATACAGACAAGTCGAGCAGGAGCAAAATACTGCACAGCATTCAAGCCGCAGAACTGATCCGCTTGTTAGGGAACAGAAACAAATTGCCAATACTTCGCGTCGATCGAGGCGTAGGCAAGATCCTGAATACATAGCAATAGAGCAGGACTAAAATAATGCACACCACTCAAGCTGCAGAACTGATCCGCTTGTTAGGGAACAGGAACAAATTGCCAATACTTTGCGTCTATTGAAACTAAGGCAAGATCCTGAATAGAGAGAAAGTCGAGCAGGAGCAATATACTGCACAGCATTCAAGCCGCAGAATCGATCCACATGTTAGGGAACAGGAACAAATTGCAAATACTTCGCATCGATTGAAACGTAGGCAAGATCCTGAATACAGAGCAGCTGAGCAGGAGCATAATTCTGCATAGCATTCAAGCCGCAGAACTGATCCGCTTATTAGGGAACAAAAAAAAATAATGCCAATACTTCGCGTCGATCGAGGCGTAGGCACGATCCTGAATACAGCATTTAAGCCACAGAACTGATCCGCTTGTTAGGGAACAGGAACAAATTGCCAATACTTCGCATCGATTGAAACGTAGGCAAGATCCTGAATACAGAGCAGTCGAACAGGAGCAAAATACTGCACAGCATTCAAGTCGCAGAGCTGATCCACTTGTTAGAGAACAGAAACATATTGCCAATACTTCGCGTCGATCGAGGCGTAGGCAAGATCCTGAATACAGAGCAGTCGAGCAGGAGCAAAATTCTGCATAGTATTCAAGCCGCAGAACTAATCCGCTTATTAGGGAACAAAAAAAAATAATGCCAATACTTCGCGTCGATCGAGGCGTAGGCACGATCCTGAATACAGCATTTAAGCCACAGAACTGATCCGCTTGTTAGGGAACAGGAACAAATTGCCAATACTTCGCATCGATTGAAATGTAGGCAAGATCCTGAATACAGAGAAGTGAAGCAGGAGCAAAATACTGCACAGCATTCAAGTCGCAGAACTGATCCATTGTTAGGTAACAGAAACAAATTGCCAATACTTTGCGTCTATTGAAACTTAGGCAAGATCCTGAATACAGAGAAAGTCGAGCAGGAGCAATATACTGCACAGCACTCAAGCCGCAGAATCGATCCACATGTTAGGGAACAGGAACAAATTGCCAATACTTCGCGTCGATCGAGGCGTAGGCAAGATCCTGAATACAGAGCAATAGAGCAGGACTAAAATAATGCACACCACTCAAGCTGCAGAACTGATCCGCTTGTTAGGGAACAGAAACAAATTGCCAATACTTCGCATCGATTGAAACGTAGGCAAGATCCTGAATACAGAGCAGTCGAGCAGGAGCAAAATTCTGCATAGCATTCAAGCCGCAGAACTAATCCGCTTATTAGGGAACAGAAACAAATTGCCAATACTTCGCGTCGATCGAGGCTTAAGCAAGATCCTGAATACAGAGCAGTCGAGCAGGAGCCAAATACTGCACAGCATTCAAGCCGCAGAATTTATCCACTTGTTAGAGAACAGAAACAAATTGAAAATACTTCGCGTCGATCGAGGCGTAGGCAAGTTCCTGAATACAGAGCAGTCGAGCAGGAGCAAAATACTGCACAGCACTCAAGCCGCAGAACTGATCCACTTGTTAGGGAACAGAAACAAATTGCCAATACTTCGCATCGATTGAAATGTAGGCAAGATCCTGAATACAGAGAAGTGGAGCAGGAGCAAAATACTGCACAGCATTCAAGTCGCAGAACTGATCCACTTGTTAGGTAACAGAAACAAATTGCCAATACTTTGCGTCTATTGAAACTTAGGCAAGATCCTGAATACAGAGAAAGTCGAGCAGGAGCAATATACTGCACAGCATTCAAGCCGCAGAATCGATCCACTTGTTAGGGCACAGAAACAAATTGCCAATACTTCGCGTCGATCGAGGCGTAGGTAAGATCCTGAATACAGAGCAGTCGAGGAGGAGCAAAATTCTACATAGCATTCAAGCCGCAGAATTTATCCGCTTATTAGGGAACAGAAACAAATTGCCAATACTTCGCGTCGATCGAGGCGTAGGCAAGATCCTGAATACAGACAAGTAGAGCAGGCGCAAAATACTGCACAGCATTCAAGCCGCAGAATTGATCCACTTGTTAGTGAAAAGGAAGAAATTGCCAATACTTCGCGTCGATCGAGGCGTAGGCAAGATCCTGAATACAGACAAGTCGAGCAGGAGCAAAATACTGCACAGCATTCAAGCCGCAGAACTGATCCGCTTGATAGGGAACAGAAACAAATTGCCAATACTTCGCGTCGATCGAGGCGTAGGCAAGATCCTGAATACATAGCAATAGAGCAGGACTAAAATAATGCACACCACTCAAGCTGCAGAACTGATCCGCTTGTTAGGGAACAGGAACAAATTGCCAATACTTTGCGTCTATTGAAACTAAGGCAAGATCCTGAATAGAGAGAAAGTCGAGCAGGAGCAATATACTGCACAGCATTCAAGCCGCAGAATCGATCCACATGTTAGGGAACAGGAACAAATTGCAAATACTTCGCATCGATTGAAACGTAGGCAAGATCCTGAATACAGAGCAGCTGAGCAGGAGCATAATTCTGCATAGCATTCAAGCCGCAGAACTGATCCGCTTATTAGGGAACAAAAAAAAATAATGCCAATACTTCGCGTCGATCGAGGCGTAGGCACGATCCTGAATACAGCATTTAAGTCACAGAACTGATCCGCTTGTTAGGGAACAGGAACAAATTGCCAATACTTCGCATCGATTGAAACGTAGGCAAGATCCTGAATACAGAGCAGTCGAACAGGAGCAAAATACTGCACAGCATTCAAGTCGCAGAGCTGATCCACTTGTTAGAGAACAGAAACATATTGCCAATACTTCTCGTCGATCGAGGCGTAGGAAAGATCCTGAATACAGAGCAGTCGAGCAGGAGCAAAATTCTGCATAGTATTCAAGCCGCAGAACTAATCCGCTTATTAGGGAACAGAAACAAATTGCCAATACTTCGCGTCGATCGAGGCTTAAGCAAGATACTGAATACAGAGCAGTCGAGCAGGAGCAAAATACTGCACAGCATTCAAGCCGCAGCACTGACCAACTTGTTAGGGCACAGAAACAAATTGCCAATACTTCGCGTCGATCGAGGCGTAGGCAAGATCCTGAATACAGACAAGTCGAGCAGGAGCAAAATACTGCACAGCATTCAAGCCGCAGAATTGATCCACTTGTTAGTGAAAAGGAAGAAATTGCCAATACTTCGCGTCGATCGAGGCGTAGGCAAGATCCTGAATACAGACAAGTCGAGCAGGAGCAAAATACTGCACAGCATTCAAGCCGCAGAACTGATCCGATTATTAGGGAACAGAAACAAATTGCCAATACATCGCGTCGATCGAGGCGTAGGCAAGATCCTGAATACAGAGCAATAGAGCAGGACTAAAATAATGCACACCACTCAAGCTGCAGAACTGATCCGCTTGTAAGGGAACAGGAACAAATTGCCAATACTTCGCATCGATTGAAACGTAGGCGAGATCCTGAATACAGAGCAGTCGAGCAGGAGCAAAATACTGCAAAGCATTCAAGCCGCAGAACTGATCCACTTGTTAGGGAACAGAAACAAATTGCCAATACTTCGCGTCGATCGAGGCGTAGGCAAGATCCTGAATACAGAGCAGTCGAGCAGGAGCAAAATACTGCACAGCATTTAAGCCGCAGAACTGATCCGCTTGTTAGAGAACAGAAAAAAAAATGCCAATACTTCGCCTCGATCTAGGCGTAGGCACGATCCTGAATACAGAGCAGTCGAGCAGGAGCAATATACTGCACAGCATTTATGCCGCAGAACTGATCCGCTTGTTAGGGAACAGCAACAAGTTGCAAATACTTCGCATCGATTGAAACGTAGGCAAGATCCTGAATACAGAGCAGTCGAGCAGGAGCAAAATACTGCAGAGCATTCAAGTCGCAGAGCTGATCCACTTGTTAGAGAACAGAAACAAATTGCCAATACTTCGCGTCGATCGAGGCGTAGGCAAGATCCTGAATACAGAGCAGTCGAGCAGGAGCAAAATTCTGCATAGCATTCAACCCGCAGAACTGATCCGCTTATTAGGGAACAGAAAAAAAAATGCCAATACTTTGCGTCGATCGAGGCGTAGGCAGGATCCTGAATACAGAGCAGTCGAGCAGGAGCAAAATACTACACAGCATTCAAGCCTCCGAACTAATGCACTTGTTAAGGAACAGGAACAAATTGCAAATACTTCGCATCGATAGAAACGTAGGCAAGATCCTGAATACAGAGCAGTCGAGCAGGAGCAAAATACTGCACAGCATTCAAGTCGCAGAACTGATCCACTTGTTAGAGAACAGAAACAAATTGAAAATACTTCGCGTCGATCGAGGCGTAGGCAAGATCCTGAATACAGAGCAGTCGAGCAGGAGCAAAATTCTGCATAGCATTCAAGCCGCAGCACTGATCCGCTTATTAGGGAACAGAAACAAATTGCCAATACTTCGCGTCAATCGAGGCGTTAGCAAGATCCTGAATACAGAGCAGTCGAGCAGGAGCAAAATACTGCACAGCATTCAAGACGCAGCACTGACCCACTTGTTAGGGCACAGAAGCGAATTGCCAATACTTCGCGTCGATCGAGGCGTAGGTAAGATCCTGAATACAGAGCAGTCGAGGAGGAGCAAAATTCTGCATAGCATTCAAGCCGCAGAATTTATCCGCTTATTAGAGAACAGAAACAAATTGCCAATACTTCGCGTCAATCGAGGCGTTAGCAAGATCCTGAATACAGAGCAGTCGAGCAGGAGCAAAATACTGCACAGCATTCAAGACGCAGCACTGACCCACTTGTTAGGGCACAGAAGCGAATTGCCAATACTTCGCGTCGATCGAGACGTAGGCAGGATCCTGAATACAGAGCAGTCGAGCAGGAGCAAAATACTGCACAGCATTCAAGACGCAGAACTAATCGGCTTGTTAGGGGAACAGAAACAAATTGCCAATTTTTTGCGTCGATCGAGGCATAGGCAAAATCCTGAATACAGACAAGTCGAGCAGGAGCAAAATACTGCACAGCATTCAAGCCGCAGAATTGATCCACTTGTTAGTGAAAAGGAAGAAATTGCCAATACTTCGCATCGATTCAAACGTAGGCGAGATTCTGAATACAGTGCAGTCGAGCAGGAGCAAAATAATGCACAGCATTCAAGCCGCAGAACTGATCCACTTGTTAGGGAACAGAAACAAATTGCCAATACTTCGCGTCGATCGAGGCGTAGGCAAGATCCTGAACACAGAGCAGTCGAGCAGGAGCAAAATACTGCACAGCATTTAAGCCGCAGAACTGATGCGCTTGTTAGGGAACAGGAACAAATTGCCAATACTTCGCGTCGATTGAGGCGTAGGCAAGATCCTGAATACAGAGCAATAGAGCAGGAGCAAAATACTGCACAGCACTCAAGCTGCAGAACTGATCCGCTTGTTAAGGGAACAGGAACAAATTGCAAATACTTCGCATCGATTGAAACGTAGGCAAGATCCTGAATACAGAGCAGTCGAGCAGGAGCAAAATACTGCACAGCATTCAAGTCGCAGAACTGATCCACTTGTTAGAGAACAGAAACAAATTGAAAATACTTCGCGTCGATCGAGGCGTAGGCAAGATCCTGAATACAGAGCAGTCGAGCAGGAGCAAAATTCTGCATAGCATTCAAGCCGCAGAACTGATCCGCTTATTAGGGAACAGAAACAAATTGCCAATACTTCGCGTCGATCTAGGCGTAGGCAAGATCGTGAATACAGAGCAGTCGAGCAGGAGCAAAATAATGCACAGCATTCAAGCCGCAGAACTGATCCACTTGTTAGGGAACAGAAACAAATTGCCAATACTTCGCGTCGATCGAGGCGTAGGCAAGATCCTGAATACAGAGCAGTCGAGCAGGAGCAAAATACTGCACAGCATTCAAGTCGCAGAACTGATCAACTTGTTAGGGAACAGAAACAAATTGCCAACACTTCGCGTCGATCGAGGCGTGGGCAAGATCCTGACTACAGAGCAGTCGAGCAGGAGCAAAATTCTGCACAGCATTCAAGACGCAGCACTGACCCACTTGTTAGGGCACAGAAGCGAATTGCCAATACTTCGCGTCGATCGAGGCGTAGGTAAGATCCTGAATACAGAGCAGTCGAGGAGGAGCAAAATTCTGCATAGCATTCAAGCCGCAGAATTTATCCGCTTATTAGAGAACAGAAACAAATTGCCAATACTTCGCGTCAATCGAGGCGTTAGCAAGATCCTGAATACAGAGCAGTCGAGCAGGAGCAAAATACTGCACAGCATTCAAGACGCAGCACTGACCCACTTGTTAGGGCACAGAAGCGAATTGCCAATACTTCGCGTCGATCGAGACGTAGGCAGGATCCTGAATACAGAGCAGTCGAGCAGGAGCAAAATACTGCACAGCATTCAAGACGCAGAACTAATCGGCTTGTTAGGGAACAGAAACAAATTGCCAATTTTTTGCGTCGATCGAGGCATAGGCAAAATCCTGAATACAGACAAGTCGAGCAGGAGCAAAATACTGCACAGCATTCAAGCCGCAGAATTGATCCACTTGTTAGTGAAAAGGAAGAAATTGCCAATACTTCGCATCGATTGAAACGTAGGCGAGATTCTGAATACAGTGCAGTCGAGCAGGAGCAAAATACTGCAAAGCATTCAAGCCGCAGAACTGATCTACTTGTTAGGGAACAGAAACAATTTGCCAATACTTCGCGTCGATCGAGGCGTAGGCAAGATCCTGAACACAGAGCAGTCGAGCAGGAGCAAAATACTGCACAGCATTTAAGCCGCAGAACTGATGCGCTTGTTAGGGAACAGGAACAAATTGCCAATACTTCGCGTCGATTGAGGCGTAGGCAAGATCCTGAATACAGAGCAATAGAGCAGGAGCAAAATACTGCACAGCACTCAAGCTGCAGAACTGATCCGCTTGTTAGGGAACAGGAACAAATTGCCAATACTTCGCATCGATTGAAACGTAGGCAAGATCCTGAATACAGAGCAGTCGAGCAGGAGCAAAATACTGCACAGCATTCAAGTCGCAGAACTGATCCACTTGTTAGAGAACAGAAACAAATTGAAAATACTTCGCGTCGATCGAGGCGTAGGCAAGATCCTGAATACAGAGCAGTCGAGCAGGAGCAAAATTCTGCATAGCATTCAAGCCGCAGAACTGATCCGCTTATTAGGGAACAGAAACAAATTGCCAATACTTCGCGTCGATCTAGGCGTAGGCAAGATCGTGAATACAGAGCAGTCGAGCAGGAGCAAAATAATGCACAGCATTCAAGCCGCAGAACTGATCCACTTGTTAGGGAACAGAAACAAATTGCCAATACTTCGCGTCGATCGAGGCGTAGGCAAGATCCTGAATACAGAGCAGTCGAGCAGGAGCAAAATACTGCACAGCATTCAAGTCGCAGAACTGATCAACTTGTTAGGGAACAGAAACAAATTGCCAACACTTCGCGTCGATCGAGGCGTGGGCAAGATCCTGACTACAGAGCAGTCGAGCAGGAGCAAAATTCTGCACAGCATTCAAGTCGCAGAGCTGATCCGCTTATTAGGGAACAGAAACAAATTGCCAATACTTTGCGTCGATCAAGACGTAGGCAGGATCCTGAATACAAAGCAGTAGAGCAGGAGCAAAATACTGCACAGCATTCAAGTCGCAGAACTGATCCACTTGTTAGGGAACAGGAACAACTTGCCAATACTTTGCGTCGATCGAGACGTAGGCAGGATCCTGAATACAGAGCAGTCGAGCAGGAGCAAAATACTGCACAGCATTCAAGACGCAGAACTGATCCGCTTGTTAGGGAACAGAAACAAATTGCCAATACTTTGCGTCGATCGAGGCATAGGCAAAATTCTGAATACAGAGCAGTAGAGCAGGAGCAAAATACTGCATAGCATTCAAGCCGCAGAACTGATCCACTTGTTAGTGAAATGGATGAAATTGCCAACACTTCAAGTCAATCGAGGCGTAGGCAAGCCGCAGAACTGATCCACTTGTTAGGGAACAGGAACAAATTGCCAATACTTCGCATCGATTGAAACGTAGGCAAGATCCTGAATACAGAGCAGTCGAGCAGGAGCAAAATACTGCACAGCATTCAAGTCGCAGAACTGATCAACTTGTTCGGGAACAGAAACAAATGGCCAACACTTCGCGTCGATCGAGGCGTAGGCAAGATCCTGAATACAGAGCAGTCGAACAGGAACAAAATACTACACAGCATTCAAGCCGCAGAATTCATCCAGCAATAGATCCAGTTGTTAGTGAAAAGGAACAAATTGCCAATACTTCGCGTCGATCGAGGCGTAGGCAAGATCCTGAATACAGAGCAGTAGAGCAGGAGCAAAATAATGCACAGCACTCAAGCTGCAGAACTGATCCGCTTGTTAGAGAACAGGAACAAATTGCCAATACTTCGCGTCGATCGAGGCGTAGGCAAGATCCTGAATACAGAGCAGTAGAGCAGGAGCAAAATACTGCACAGCATTCAAGTCGCAGAACTGATCCACTTGTTAGGGAACAGGAACAACTTGCCAATACTTTGCGTCGATCGAGACGTAGGCAGGATCCTGAATACAGAGCAGTCGAGCAGGAGCAAAATACTGCACAGCACTCAAGCTGCAGAACTGATTCGCTTCTTAGGGAACAGGAACAAATTGCCAATGCTTCGCGTCGATCGAGGCATAGACAAGATTCGGAATACAGAGCAATAGAGCAGGAGCAAAATAATGCACAGAACTCAAGCTGCAGAACTGATCCTCTTGTTAGGGAATAGAAACAAATTGCCAATAGCTCGCATCGAATATACGTAGGCCACATTCTGAAAAACAGGGCAGTAGAGCAGGAGCAAAATACTGCACAGCATTCAAGCCGCAGCACTGACCCACTTGTTAAAGAACAGAAACAAATTGCCAATACATTGCGTTGATCGAGGCGTCGGAAGGTTCCTGAATACGGAGCAGTCGAGCAGGAGCAAAATACTGCACATCATTCAAGCCGCAGAACTAATCCACTTGTTAGGGAACAGGAACAAATTGCCAATACTTCGCGTCGATCGAGGCGTAGGCAAGATCCTGAATACAGAGCAGTCGAGCAGGAGCAAAATTCTGCATAGCATTCAAACCGCAGAGCTGATCCGCTTATTAAGGAACAGAAACAAATTGCCAATACTTCGCGTCGATCGAGGCGTAGGCAAGATCCTGAATACAGAGCAGTCGAGCAGGAGCAAAATACTGCACAGCATTCAAGTCGCAGAGCTGATCCACTTGTTAGGGAACAGAAACAAATTGCCAATACTTCGCGTCGATCGAGGCGTAGGCAAGATCCTGAATACAGAGCAGTCGAGCAGGAGCAAAATTCTGCATAGCATTCAAGCCGCTGTAGTATGCATACATATTGAATATCCACTGTACCAAGAGTACTTAAGGAATACACACTGTAACACTTTGTTGCAGTGTTTATGTAAACAAAGTCCCGGTCGTTAACCGTGGCCGAAATATGAGTCGATCATCGCGCGTCAGCATTCTGCTTACACGCGCTGACCATTTGACTGAACTCAAGTGTATGCATATGCACTATTGCTCCAGTTGAAGAGAGCATAAATATACATATAACATATACATATATAATATATAAGGAATATACATAACAGTCTCTCTCTGCTGCAAAAAGCTTATGTATCGCAGCAACGGGACTTAGGCTTATTCAGAACCTAAGTAGAATGTTTAAGATCAGATACAACTGAGCGTTGGAAGCGGCAACACTGCTGCCTCCACTGAATAAAGAAAACTAAAATTCAGACAAATCAATCGTGTTGAAAACCTTTTTACATGGCGACCGTGACATAGTCACAAGCCTGCTGGAAAAAAGAAAAACCATAAGCCATCATCAACAACGGAAGCAATGAAAACCTTTTTACATGGAATGGCCAATGGAAACATTCAGAGTGAGTAGAGTGTGAACATGGGAAATAAAAGAGGCGGTGTGAAAAATAAAATAAAAACAAGTAAGAAAACTCTAGTCGGGCGTAACCGACTAGGGTATACCCTGAGCCTCGTCGAACCTTTGTTTTTCAATACACTTATATTTAACGTAAAATTATACAAAAATTTCAAGTTTAAAGCATTTTTTTTTTCAAAAAACTGACATTGGCGAGGTTTAAACCTACGTTAACTAAGCAACGCGCATCACCTCTACCAACACCGCCACTCCACTGTCTGTAAAATCGGTGGCAAATGTAAACTAATGCAGCAGCTGATAATTCAACAAAATTCAAACGTAATTTGCGATTCTTCGAATCGACTAGAATGCGATTGTTTGTATGTGTGTGTGCACGAATAGAAAAAGTGCGTTCGCTTGGCGCTGCTGCCACGTGTGTTTGTTAAGTAGCCAAACGTTTTGTTTAATAACTTTTTTGCTATTTAACGGATTTCAATGAAATTTTCGGCATATGATCAACATATTCTATGGGCATATTTTGGGGCCGGTATCCAAAACATAAAAAAATTCGAAATTGCATAAAATACATATAAAGCTAAATATAAAATTTGGCGTCTCTAGCTTAAAAGATGGGCGAGATAGAATTTTATTACTGAATTTCGATATTGTTTTTATTCGATAACAAAAAAACGAATATATTTATCGAGTATCGAAAACAAACTCGATCTACAAAAAAAATTTAAAGTCTCTAGCTCTTCTGAGAGCTGAGATCGACGCGTTCATACATACGGACAGACGGACGGACGGACGGACGGACAGACGGACAGACGGACAAAGAACAATCGATTTCTCTTGTCGTCCTGATCAAGAATATATATACTTTATGGGGTCTGCCACGCCTCTTTCTGCCTGTTACATACATCCAACAAAAACATTATACCCTGATTTCCCATTTTCAATGGGCTCAGGATATAACAAGAAAGAAAACTCTAGTCGGGCGTAACCAACTAGGGGATACCCTGAGCCCCGTCGAGTCGAACCTGTGTTTTTCAATACACTTATATTTTGCGTAAAATTATAAAAAAATTTCAAGTTTACTCTTTAACAGCTAAAAACCTTTTTTATTAAAAAACTGACATTGGCGAGGTTCGAATCTACGTCAATTACGCAACGTGCGTCGCTCCTACCAACGACGCCACTCCACCGTTTGTGAAAGTAGTGGCAAATGTAAACTAAAGCAGCAGCTGATAATTCAACAAAATTCAAACGTAATATGCGATTCTTCGAATCGACTAGAATGCGATTGTTTGTATGTGTTTGTGCACGAATAGAAAAAGTGCGTTCGCTTGGCGCTGCTGCCACGTGTGTTTGTTAAGTAGGCAAACGTTTTGTTTAATAACTTTTTTGCTATTTAACGGATTTCAATGAAATTTTCGGCATATGATCAACATATTCTATGGGCATATTTGTCAGTCTAGTAAAAGTGCCAACTCATTCACATTTTGGCTATATTTTAGACTGAAGTTAAATTGGGGGAAATTTAGGGGCCGGTATCCAAAATATAACAAAATTCGAAATTGCATAAAATACATATGAAGCTAAATATAAAATTTGGTGTCTCTAGCTTAAAAGATGGGCGAGATAGAATTTTATAACTGATTTTCGATAATGCTTTTATTCGATAACAAAAAAAAAACGAATATATTAATCGATTATCGAAAATAAACTCGATATGCGCGCTGTATATAGGGATCTACAAAAAAAATTTCAAGTCTCTAGCTCTTCTGAGAACTGAAATCGACGCGTTCATACATACGGACGGACAGACGGACGGACGGACGGACGGACGGACAGACAGACGGACAGGGCCAAATCGATTTCTCTTGTCGTCCTGATCAAGAATATATACATTTTATTGGGTCTGCCACGCCTCCTTCTGCCTGTTACATACATCCAACAAAAACATTATCCCCTGATTTCATATTTTCAATGGGCTCAGGGTATAATAATGCATAGCATTCAAGCCACAGAACTTATCCGCTTACTAGAGAACAGAAACAAATTGCCAATACTTCGCGTCGATCGAGGCGTAGGCAAGATCCTGAATACAGAGCAGTCGAGCAGGAGCAAAATTCTGCATAGCATTCAAACCGCAGAGCTGATCCGCTTATTAAGGAACAGAAACAATACTTCGCGTCGATCGAGGCGTAGGCAAGATCCTGAATACAGAGCAGTCGAGCAGGAGCAAAATACTGCACAGCATTCAAGTCGCAGAGCTGATCCACTTGTTAGGGAACAGAAACAAATTGCCAATACTTCGCGTCGATCGAGGCGTAGGCAAGATCCTGAATACAGAGCAGTCGAGCAGGAGCAAAATTCTGCATAGCATTCAAGCCGCTGTAGTATGCATACATATTGAATATCCACTGTACCAAGAGTACTTAAGGAATACACACTATAACACTTTGTTGCAGTGTTTATGTAAACAAAGTCCCGGTCGTTAACCGTGGCCGAAATATGAGTCGATCATCGCGCGTCAGCATTCTGCTTACACGCGCTGACCATTTGACTGAACTCAAGTGTATGCATATGCACTATTGCTCCAGTTGAAGAGAGCATAAATATACATATAACATATACATATATAATATATAAGGAATATACATAACAGTCTCTCTCTGCTGCAAAAAGCTTATGTATCGCAGCAACGGGACTTAGGCTTATTCAGAACCTAAGTAGAATGTTTAAGATCAGATACAACTGAGCGTTGGAAGCGGCAACACTGCTGCCTCCACTGAATAAAGAAAACTAAAATTCAGACAAATCAATCGTGTTGAAAACCTTTTTACATGGCGACCGTGACATAGTCACAAGCCTGCTGGAAAAAAGAAAAACCATAAGCCATCATCAACAACGGAAGCAATGAAAACCTTTTTACATGGAATGGCCAATGGAAACATTCAGAGTGAGTAGAGTGTGAACATGGGAAATAAAAGAGGCGGTGTGAAAAATAAAATAAAAACAAGTAAGAAAACTCTAGTCGGGCGTAACCGACTAGGGTATACCCTGAGCCTCGTCGAACCTTTGTTTTTCAATACACTTATATTTAACGTAAAATTATACAAAAATTTCAAGTTTAAAGCATTTTTTTTTCAAAAAACTGACATTGGCGAGGTTTAAACCTACGTTAACTAAGCAACGCGCATCACCTCTACCAACACCGCCACTCCACTGTCTGTAAAATCGGTGGCAAATGTAAACTAAAGCAGCAGCTGATAATTCAACAAAATTCAAACGTAATTTGCGATTCTTCGAAGCGACTAGAATGCGAGCCTTTGTATGTGTGTGTGCACGAATAGAAAAAGTGCGTTCGCTTGGCGCTGCTGCCACGTGTGTTTGTTAAGTAGCCAAACGTTTTGTTTAATAACTTTTTTGCTATTTAACGGATTTCAATGAAATTTTCGGCATATGATCAACATATTCCATGGGCATATTTGTCAGTTTAGTAAAAGTGCCAACTCATTCGCATTTTGGCTATATTTGAGACTGAACTTCAATTGGGGGAAATTTGGGGCCGGTATCCAAAACATAACAAAATTCGAAATTGCATAAAATACATATAAAGCTAAATATAAAATTTGGCGTCTCTAGCTTAAAAGATGGGCGAGATAGAATTTTATTACTGAATTTCGATATTGTTTTTATTCGATAACAAAAAAACGAATATATTTATCGAGTATCGAAAACAAACTGGATATGCGCGCTGTATATAGGGATCTACAAAAAAAATTTCAAGTCTCTAGCTCTTCTGAGAGCTGAGATCGACGCGTTCATACATACGGACAGACGGACGGACGGACGGACGGACAGACAGACAGACGGACAGGGCCTAATCGATTTCTCTTGTCGTCCTGATCAAGAATATATATACTTTATGGGGTCTGCCACGCCTCCTTCTGCCTGTTACATACATCTAACAAAAACATTATACCCTGATTTCCCATTTTCAATGGGCTCAGGATATAATAATGCACAGCATTCAAGTCGCAGAACTGATCCACTTGTTAGGGAACACAAACAAATTGCCAATACTTAGCGTCAATCGAGACGTAGGCAGGATCCTGAATACAGAGCAGTCGAGCAGGAGCAAAATACTGCACAGCATTCAGGCCGCAGCAATAGAGCAGGAGCAAAATACTGCACAGCACTCAAGCCGCAGAATTGATCCACTTGTTAGTGAAAAGGAAGAAATTGTCAATACTTTAGGTCGATCGGAACGAAGGCAAGAACCTGAATACAGAGCAGTCGAGCAGGAGCAAAATACTGCACAGCATTCAAGTCGCAGAACTGATCCGCTTATTAGGGAACAGGAACAAATTGCCAATAACTTCGCGTCGATCGAGGCATATGCAAAATTCTGAATACAGAGCAATAGAGAAGGAGCCAAAAAATGCACGATCTTCAAGCAGCAGAATCGATCCACTTGTTAGGGAACAGGAACAAATTGCCAATACTTCGCGTCGATCAATGCATAGGCAAGATTCGGAATACAGAGCAATAGATCAGGAGCAAAATACTGCACAGCACTGAAGCTGCAGAACTGATCCGCTTGTTAGGGATCAGGAACAACTTGCCAATGCTTTGCGTCGAATGAGACGTAGGCAGGATCCTGAATACAGAGCAGTCGAGGAGGAGCAAAATACTGCATAGTACTCAAGCTGCAGAACTGATCCACTTGTTAGGGAACAGAAACAAATTGCCAATACTTCGCATCGATTGAAACGTAGGCAAGATCCTGAATACAGAGCAGTCGAGCAGGAGCAAAATACTGCACAGCATTCAAGTCGCAGAACTGATCCACTTGTTAGGGAACAGAAACAAATTGCCAATACTTCGCATCGATTGAAACTTAGGCAAAATCCTGAATACAGAGAAAGTCGAGCAGGAGCAATATACTGCACAGCATTCAAGCCGCAGAACTGATCCGCTTATTAGGGAACAGAAACAAATTGCCAATACTTCGCGTCGATCGAGGCGTAGGCAAGATCCTGAATACAGCGCAATAGGGCAGAACTAAAATAATGCACACCACTCAAGCTGCAGAACTGATCCGCTTGTTAGGGAACAGAAACCAATTGCCAATACTTCGCGTCGATCGAGGCGTAGGGAAGATCCTGAATACAGAGCAATAGGGCACGACTAAAATAATGCACACAACTCAAGCTGCAGAACTGATCCGCTTGTTAGTGAAAATAAGAAATTGCCAATACTTCAGGTCAATCGAGGCGCAGGCAAGATCCTGAATACAGAGCAATAGAGCAGGACTAAAAAAATAATGCACACCACTCAAGCTGCAGATCTGATCCGCTTGTTAGGGAACAGAAACAAATTGCCAATACTTCGCGTCGATCGAGGCGTAGGCAAGATCCTGAATACAGAGGAATAGGGCACGACTAAAATAATGCACACAACTCAAGCTGCAGAACTGATCCGCTTGTTAGTGAAAATAAGAAATTGCCAATACTTCAGGTCAATCGAGGCGTAGGCAAGATCCTGAATACAGAGCAATAGAGCAGGACTAAAATAATGCACACCACTCAAGCTGCAGATCTGATCCGCTTGTTAGGGAACAGAAACAAATTGCCAATACTTCGCGTCGATCGAGGCGTAGGCAAGATCCTGAATACAGAGCAATAGGGCACGACTAAAATAATGCACACAACTCAAGCTGCAGAACTGATCCGCTTGTTAGTGAAAAGGAAGAAATTGCCAATACTTCAGGTCAATCGAGGCGTAGGCAAGATCCTGAATACAGAGCAATAGAGCAGGACTAAAATAATGCACACCACTCAAGCTGCAGAACTGATCCGCTTGTTAGGGAACAGGAACAAATTGCCAATACTTCGCGTCGATTGCAACGTAGGTAGGATCCTGAGTACTGATCCACTTGTTAGGGAACAGAAAAAAAAAATGCCAATACTTCGCGTCGATCGAGGTATAGGCACGATCCTGAATACAGAGCAGTCGAGCAGGAGCAAAATACTGCACAGCATTTAAGCCGCAGAACTGATCCGCTTGTTAGGGAACAGGAACAAATTGCCAATACTTCGCATCGATTGAAACGTAGGCAAGATCCTGAATACAGAGCAGTCGAGCAGGAGCAAAATACTGCACAGCACTCAAGCCGCCGAATTGATCCACTTGTTAGTGAAATGGATGAAATTGTCAATACTTCAGGTCAATG